>JAOVVB010000011.1:4155097-4169661 GCA_028570985.1 Heterobranchus longifilis | reverse complement strand
CATCAAACCAGAGGAATTTGGGGACACTGTTCTGGAAATCAGTTATTTGTAAAACTGTGTGACCAGCAAAAAAATAAATAAAAATCATTGATGCCAAAATGCTGAGTTTCACATTCACTAGCAGCAAGTGTCTTATGTGCTGAAATGTCCCTTGGAATTTTACAAATCCTTTGTGTTTCACATACTGTAACATTTCTTTCCAAGTACCAGAACCTTTGGCACCAGAAGCCTGTGATTGCACTTTTTTTCCACTAGTTAAGCAAATCTGTCCAAAAAAATATTCTGACAATTATAAGAAGTCAATCCAGATACTTCTTTCCCAATGTCCATCAAAACAACAACCACAAGAATTTTGGCTAGCTCCACTTGCGATTGTTCTCGAGATCGTGTTCTGCATCGAAACTAGACTTAATCAGATTCGAACCTGTTGTACCAGAGCAATGTGCGTATTGTACATGTTTATGTTTATATGTCTGACCTTTTTTATGGTCTAAGTGATGTATAGAATGACATTTGTATATTTATTCAGAGACTTGCTACTGTCTTATTTTTAATTGTGGATTTGTATATAATTATATTATTGTGAAAAAGGAATATTGTATGTATGAATGTTATAGATGTTGTATGTTTAAAAGTCAACATTAAAACTGCCTAACCTAAGTTTTTTTTTTTTTTTTTTTGTCTGTATGTTTGTTTGATGCTGGTGAGTAAATGAAGCACTGATTTGTAACGAGCCATCATTTGCAAGCAGAGTCATGGCCAGAGTGAGGTGTGTTCATTCTTATATGTGAATGAACACCCGAACACCGCTCATGCTCCGCTTATTTATGCTTATGTATGCTTTGTTAAGATGTTTCAAAACGAATTTATCAACCAATGTCGTCTGTCCTAATAATTTCATAAATTTATTTTTTATTAATTCTGGAAAAAAAAAAAAAAAAAAAAAAAAAAAACATAAAATGACTTGGTTAGGTATTGGCTTTAAGGTACAAGTCAGAATGTGTGTTGGATTTGTTAAATTGTCCAGTCTATGTTGCAGGAATGTTTTGGTTGTAAATAAAAGAAACGTGGTGTTTGTACTAATAATTTGTTGTTTGTGTTGTTAGATGTGCAAATACGATCATAAAGCCTATTAAAATAAGTTCAGTGTTGTAACAATAATATGATAAAATAAATTCAATAATAATGATAATAATAAATTGCCACAGATGGCCGAGCCATAGTCAAATTATAAAAAAAATCCAAAAATTTGATCCATGGACGAGGGACAAGGGGGTTAAACTGGCTATGCTCTCTGGATGGAAGGGATGCATATCGTCTTTAAGCTCATGTATGTGACAGAGGGATAATAACACTTGTCTCTGAGGACAGAATTTCAATGCTTTTCTGGCTCGCTTAATATATTTCAGAGGAAGCACTTCACCTTAGGTGCTAGCTATCAAATTATAAGGAATAGCAGAATGGTGGACAAAAATTGGCAGATGGCCGAATTAAGAAGTCAATGTTAGAGGAAAAAAATAAAATTAAAACAGAAAATAAAGAACAAAAAGGGGAAAAAATACTCAATTGTTCTGTTTCAAACTTTGGATGATGATTAAAACCAGTCTCTGACTTTTAACTTAATTAATGGCAACACTCCAATGTCATGTTCACAATCGGTGATTAATTTGTATCCTTGGAAACTGGACTTTGGGTATTAGGGAGACAAGGCTATCTTTTTCGTAGTGTCGCTTGAAACACAATAAAGCAAGTCTCTGAAAGGAATCCACTGCATCTCACCTGTGTCTGTTTGATTCATTAGCTCAAAATGTCCAGGTGATCGAGGTTTACCAAAGAGGAAAGAAAACAAACAGCACTGTAAATATTATTATAATTATATTAATAGTGGTTTGAGAGTTCAAAGGCGTCCTAATGCATCTCGTTTTTGGAATGCGCAAGTAATGTTGTATTAAAAGCAAATTAGTTATTATTTGCACATTTCAAGTGATGGAAA
This sequence comes from Heterobranchus longifilis, assembly GCA_028570985.1. Lineage (NCBI taxonomy): Eukaryota > Metazoa > Chordata > Actinopteri > Siluriformes > Clariidae > Heterobranchus > Heterobranchus longifilis. The sequence goes on along the minus strand of JAOVVB010000011.1, from coordinate 4,167,668 downwards.
CCAGATGGCCTACATACTGTTATAGGCACAACATGGTGCAAGTGTATGTTTAGTTTATCTGAACTAAATCTGACATGCTGTCATTTGCCCCAGATAGATCGAATGCATGATTTGAATGCAGAGGATAGAAAATATTTTTATAGAAAACAATTTATCTGTTCATTATGGAAAGAAAAACCCACCGTGACTTCCATACTTTGTCCCTTCTTCATCATTTTTAGATCTTCTATGTGTGCTTTTCTGTGTTGCATTTAAATAGCATAAAAGGAGGATCTTTTGTCACGGCTGCTTAAACAGCATAGCATTTCAAGACCATCTATAAATATTAGCCTATGTCTAGACAGGAAAGGTGAGTGGGGAAAATTGATGTTTGAAAATCTGAGACAGTGTTAATGCATGTTGCTTTTTGTGTGGAAAAAGCAACTGACTCATTGGGGAGAAAAAGTGACAAGAAGCAGATGCCCTAATAATACTGCAAAAAAAAAAAAAAAAAGCTGAAAAAATGTACATGAGTGGTTGTACACAGTCTGGCTAAAATAGTCTCCCTTTCAGAAGAGGTAAATTATTGGCCATTATAAAGCAATGAAAACATTCAAATTACTGAAAAACATTCAAATTACTGAAAATGTCTAGATAATCTGTCCAACACATTATTAAAACCTGAAAGGATAGTGGTGACCTGTGGATTTGTGAAAGAAATGCGGTCTGAAAAAAATAAATAAATCATGAATTGCCATGATTGGAAATCACTTAAGAAGATAAAATAAAGAATAATCCACAATATAGTGAAAATAAGATGATTTCCACACATACAATCCAACAAGAACTTAAAGGACTGGGACTAAACACCTGTCTGGCCAGAAGAAAACCACTTGTGAGTGAATCTAATCAGAAAGCTTCAATTTGCCATTTTTAATTATAGAACAATGGAAAAAAGGTCTTGTGGTCTGATGAGTTCAGGGTGATACTATTCCAGAGCAATGGGTGAATCAAGGTAAGAAGGGAAGCACATGACGCAATGTACCCATCATGCATAGTGCCCACTCTACAAGCCTCTGGAGGCAGTGTTATAATCTGCTTCCGTTGGTCAGGTTTAGGCTCAGAAATGTTATGGGGCAATAAAATGACATCAGCTGATGACCTAAATGTACTGAATTAGCAGATCATCACATCGATGGAGTTCGCCTTCACTGATTACACTGGCATCTTCCAGGACTCAAGTTGTAAAAGAGTGGTTCTGGCAATGAAAAGGCACTTAAAATAAATTATAAGCCTTTTTCAAAAGGATTCATACCAAAACTGGTTATCGATTAAGTTTAGACACAATGTTAAATGTAATGAAAACTATTTGATGACAATTCTATCAATGTAATAATGTAATAACATCTCATAACATTCTCAATTATCTTTGCTCATCTTTGCTTTCAATTTTCAAGAAATTGTCCAGTGTCAAGCTGACGAAGTCACTGAGCTCTGTGAGGTTGCTAAAGTCAAGTCAGTGCAGCTGATTCTGCAGAGGAAGGACTGAATACAAAATAATCCAAAGTTGCTTGGTCAGGACTGTATGATGGATGGGGCAAAACACTGCTAAGATTTACTCAGTACTGTATAAGTACTCAGTATTCATACATGAGTAAAAGTTAAATCCCTCTTCTGAGAAGTGATTTAAGTTACATTAACCCTGCAAAACATTCCTTAAGAAAAAGTTTCAATATGTTCAGGTATTATCATATACATTTGGCAAGACATTTAAGCAGAAACATTCAATTGTTTTTAAATGAGTAGATAAACTATAGCATCTATATAAATTCCGCTGATAAATTTTAGACATAAAAAATATGAAAAATTAACCAAACAAAAAGTTTAGTTCTGACAGTTTTAAACTCTGCCCACTTCACAAAGACATGAAAAACTTAATATAGCTTAATATATGTACAGAATGTTTTTTTTTAGGGATTTAAGGATAAATATTAGTATAAATTGTGTTTTTCCATTTTCCACATTGTCCACCACATTTCCACCCACAATCCAATTTATATGACAAATTATTACTAATGATTGTTGGATAATCTAAGGCTGGATCATCCCAGACACAAGTTGCTAGGAATCCTGAAATCCTATATTCCAGGTCAATTTAATTAAAAGGAAAAAACATCATCAGAGTCATGACCTGGTTGACCCGGGCTTGAAAGACATCTCTGTGCTGTTTGAAGGTCTGTTGAGAAAAGCAACCCTTTTAGGTGAGTTATAATAACAATTTATTAATAGCTAAACCTTACTTTCTTAAACATATTACATTTTGGTGTGTACATTTTATCATGATGTATATTCAATTTGTGCATGTCCGTGCTCATACTTTATATGTATATGGATCCTGTACCTGCTTAATAAACAGGAGTGCTCTTTTTTATGAGTCTTTTAAAGTGACCTACATATTACAAGCTACGCGACACAGTGCAAGGTTTTACAATGTGTTTTGTGTAGTGTATAATTGGGGCATACAAAGTGAGTGTTAAAAAATAACACTGATGCAACACAGCCTCTTTTGCAGTTCTGTGAATATGATGCTACTGTACAAGGCAAGTGCAGACGTACTGTATATTTACATGTGTTAATGCATCAGTGGAAAAAATCCTATTGGAAATGGCCAGTGTGTGGATAAATTCTGGATAAACAGCCAGATATATAGATTCATTACACGAAGACTGATGTGTTTAAAGTGTTTATTTCTTTTAATTTTGATGATTATGGATTACCATTGATAAAACCCAAAATTCACCATCTCAGAAAATTTGAATATTACTTAAGACCAATCGAAAAAAATTAACACAGAAATGTTGGACTACTGAAAAGTATGAACATGTACAGCTCTCAATACTTGGTTTAGTAGCGCTGCCTTTGCATAAATTGCTGCAGGAATGCGCCATAGCATGGAGGCGATCAGTCTGTGGCACTGCTGAGGTGTTATGGAACCCCAGGTGGCTCTGATTAGTGGCTCCAGCTTTTTTGCCTTGTTGGGTCTGGTGTCTCGTATCTTCCTATTCACAATACCCCATAGATTTTCTATGAGATTTAGGTCGGGCAAGTTTGCTGGCCAATCAAGCACAGGGATACCATGATCCTTAAACCAGATATTAGTACTTTTGGCAGTGTGAGCATGTGCCAAGTCCTGCTGAAACATGAAATCAGCATCTCCATCAAGCTGGTCAGCAGAGGGAAACATGAAGTGCTCTAAAACGTCCTGGTAGACGCTGCACAGACCTTGGACCTGATAAAACACAGTGGACCAACATGCAGATGACATGGCTCCCCAAACCACCACTGCAGACTGCAAACTTTACACTGGACCTCAAGCAATTTGGATTCTGTGCCTCTCCTCTCTTCCTCCAGACTCTGGGACCTTGATTTCCAAATGAAATGCAAAATTTGCTTTTATCTGAAATGAGGACTTTGGCTACTGAGCAACAGTCCAGTACTTTTTGTCCTTAGCCCAGGTAAGAGCCTCTGACGTGGTCTCTGGTTCAAGAATGGCTTGACACAAGGAATGCCCCATTGTAGCCCATGCCCTGGATACGTCTGTGTGTGGTGGCTCTTGAAGCACTGACACCAGCTGCTGTCCACTCCTGGTGAATCTCCTCCAAATCCTCTCAAGGCTGCAGTTTTCACAGTTGCTAATGCATCTTTGTCTACCACATTTTTCCCTTCCATTCAACTTTCCATTAATGTGCTTGGATACAGTACTCTGTAAACAACCAGCCTAATGAACCAGACTGAGAGACTATTTAAAAGCTAGGAAAAAACTGTAGGTATTTTGAGTTAATTAACTGATTAGAATGTAACACTTGTCTTGAATATTAAACTTTTTATTGAATATTGAACAAAATTAAATGAAATAAACACTTGAAATATATCAGTCTGTGTGTAATGAATCTATATACGAGTTTCACCTTTTAAATTGAATTACTGAAATAAACCAACTTTTTGATGATATTCTAATTTATTTAGATGTACCTTTATATTCTAGGTAACTTGTCCTGTTATATAAATATAAATATATATTTTCCCTTAACGTCAAGAGTGAGAAAAAACAAAGAGTGCCAAGGGCATGACCATTTACATTTTTGACGCTAAAATGTAAGTGATAACCAACTTGTTTAGTAATTTTTCTTTTCTTAATTTTTTTTATGTGCAAGTTCAGTATTCTCAAGTTGTCCCCCCCCCCCAAAAGTCAAATTCAGGAAAAACTGCAAAAAAAGAAAAAAAGGTTTTGAAAAACAAAAACAAAATCAAGCTTTTTTGCATATTGTGTAAAAAGAGAAAAAACTAAACACTCATTTGTTTGAACAAATCAAAAAGCTTACTAGCTAAGTGTTTTTTCATTATGCAGTAAACGTTGTTGATTGGGATAATGGAAAGTGACATACTGTAGCAAACATGGGCGTAGAACATTAGCCTAATTAAGTTTAATTCCGGCTGTCAAAATACTGTTTAGGTAATTAAATGTAATTTATTACAATTTTATTATAATTCCTTTAATTCCTTCATTTTCTAGCTTTTTTAAAGTTTTTACAATGCTAGAACTTTGTCTAGTTCTGATACTTGCAAAAGACAACCTATTGCAGTGTGAGGCCAAAAGAATTTTTTTTTTTAATCTCCCCACACATACTTAGAATTGCTGCTTGTCCACAGGCAAGCCAGGCAATTGCTTGGGGCCCCAAGCCAGTAGGAGGCCCCTGAGGGCTGACAAACCTATTTATTATTTATAAGCTAATGGTTATAAATGCTTGTGCAAAATTTTGCCTAGTGCCCCAACAGACTCTAAAATTGCCTCTGCATGTTATACAGTTTGTGTGTAGAAGGTGAGTAAAACTTCATGCCCTACATATTAATTTTATATATCCATCACTATATCCATCACACCATATTGGAAGGTCAAATCTACACCATAACACGCTTCAATAAAGGGTTAAAAGTAATGGGTAAATTCAATCATTTTGACCCACTCTTGAAGGATGTTATGGTGTAGATTTGATGTTCCAACATGTAAATTTATTGTTTAAATTGTTTACTGCAAATTGCACACTTCTGTTTTTTTTTATATATATATATATATATATATATATATATATAAACCCCGTTTTATTTAAATAAGTGTTAAAGCTCAGATTTTTTGTCTTGTTTCAGTCAAGAAGAGTATGCATGCTTGAAATGAGAGTTTGAGTGAATGTCTCACTCTGGTGGCAGCACATGAAATGCAAACTTCTCTGCAGCCTGGGTGTAAAACGGTTATGCAGAGTGTTCCCTTTAGACAAATAGAAAACACCTGCAGCACAGACTGGAGCTAATAAACTGGATCAGACGCTTTAAAATATTCAAATAGTGCACGGTACCGTGTTCTCAGCGGGCCAACTAAAACCTAGTTTTATACAAAATGTAATTAAACTGAAACTTTTTTTTAATTAGGTATGGATCTATTTTTAGACTTACTTAGGAGATTTAACACGGCTAGCAGTTTTCTGTTAGCGCTTTATCGTGGGGAGGGTTAAAGTGGAACTGAAGCATATTCCAGGAAAACTGGCACTTTTCTTTCATTTGCAGACATTTCTATTGGAACACCTCAATCACGAGGACTGTATGGCATTAATTATAATCCAAGATATATAATAAATAAATATTTTGTAATGTAGAATGTTCACCAAAGTCACTCCTTTCTGCAAGGAAATCTTTCTTTTTTTTTTTTGGTATTACTATCATGGGAATGTCTTCATAGGAAAGTGGTTAGTACTGTCACCTCACACCTCCAGGATTGGGGGTTTGAAACTTGTGGTCCAATCTTTGTGCATGTTTAAATGTTCTTCCCGCCTCTGGTCGGTTTCCTCCAGGTACTCTGGTTTGCTCTTACAGTCCAAAGACTTGCGTTGGCTGTTTGATGTTTCCAAATTTCACATAGTATATGACTGGCTGTGTAAGTGTTTATCTGAATGGGTTGGCATCCCATCCATGAAGTACCACACCTTGTGCCCTGAGCTGTCTGGGATTGGGTCCAGGCCCCTTCAAACCTACACAGGATAAGTGGGATGGATGGATGGATGGATGGGTAAGTCTTCAGGACAGTGAACTATTTTATTTTGTGTTAAGTTTTTTTGAAAGAAGAAAATGTTGAGGGAACGAGACATTTATACTTCCTAAAACATAAATGAGAACACAAATGCATTTTGTGGATGTTCCACAACCTTACATGTAACTATAAATGGATAGAAAGTATCATGATTTACCCGTTATAGTGACAGAAGCTTTAAGTATAACACAGATGTTTGAAGCACTTGTTAGTCCTTATAAACATTTTGTTTAAAAAAATATGTCCTGCAGTATAGATCTAATTTTGCCAATCATGTCTTAAAGGGATTGTTTTCTGGTTCAATTCAAATGGCATTCAAGTCAAATTTTGATCTTTCTTTTGAATGAAACCGACAGTTACAAAAGACTTCAAGCACAGTATGGTGATGCGACTCTTGCCAGCAGTAAAATATTTGAATGATGCAAGCATTTTAAAGAAGGCCATATGTCCGCAAATGTCGATCCTGCAGTTGTTCCTGTGAAAATTTAGCAAGTGGAATGCCCGATCCTTGAAAATCGACAGACAACTAATCACCAACTTGTAGGACTTGTAGGAACTTGTAGGAACTGTACACACAATCATTCACGAACACCACTTGCACATTACAGAATCTCAGCAGGGATTTATTGCCACATCATCTGTACAGTCCTGACCTCGCTCCAAGCCATTTCCACATGTTCGGGCCATTAAAGGAGTTGCTGGCAGATCATGGCTTCAGTGTACTGAGAAGGCTTTCTACCTCGATGGTATTCAAGCTCTAGTGAAATACTGGGATAAGTGCATTAGTGTAGCAGGGGATTATATAGACAAATAAAGGGAGCTTTTACTCTCATAACTATATTCTGCACAAATCAGTCCCAGTTTGACTTTCGTAACTTTCGTTTTTGAAGTTCAAAACAGGTTAAGCGTGTGATTTTAAGCTTACAGGGCTTTTCAAGTTTTTTAACCTTTAGGCATACACACTTATTTACTGTATATCATATCAGACTAATATCGGCACATAAGAATGCATGCGAGCAGATTTGTCATATTTTCTGGTCTGATATGCTAAAACCTTTCAGAAATATTATACCAGTGTTAGTCATGTTTATGCAAATTAAAGTGTTTACCATATTATACATTAACTAAAAAAAGAAAGAAAATTGCATCCTCACACTTTTTACAACAGCGTTTTATTCAATTGAAACTGAAAGGATTTAAACTAACAGCTATACATTATTAGTGCAGAAAGCAGTAGATCTGCTAACCTTTCCATATCAAAATAAACCGAGATGCATGCCTCCTTAACAAACGTACAGAAAAATTTTCCATTTCTCTGGACCTTTGGAGATTTTTTTTTAAAGTTCTGTGATTTTGCGTATTTATTCAGGCACAATGTCGCCAATCCACTTCAGGTAGGGAGGGTTTCCCTGATCAATTGGCAAGCTAATGACCTCGGCCACTTCGTACGGGTGATTAGACCTGCAGGACAGGATACTCTGTGTAAGTATTAAGGTCATTCATCACATGTCATGCCTTATCTGTCCCTGAGGGAAATACTCCCTTAGGAACAATAAAGCATTGTTTTTATGTTTAGATGTTTGTTTGTATTTTATGACAAATAGATGATCAATATCTCTTTGTATTGTGTAAAAATGTTTTCTCTCTTTTTTTGTGATAACATGTATATATACACACACACACACACACACACACACACACACACACAGTTGTGCGTTTGCATACCCTGAAAAAAATTGGTTAAGCTCAGAGGTTCTGTGATGGATTAAAAAATTTTAATGGCACCTGGATGTAACGAAGGGCAATTTATTAAAATTATTATTAAATTATTAGAATTTTCTTTTCAGTATGTCTTGGTCTTACCTAACATATTCAGCAAGAGCTGAGATCTTTGTAGTCCGTGTCTTAATCATCTAAAAAAAAAATAATAATAAAAAAAAAATCATATTGTAACACGTGAACTTTTACCAGACAACTTTGACAAACTGTGAGTTTCTATCACCTCAAGATGCATTTGAATTCAAATTCAAACTCACCAGCAACACTTCACTGTCTTCTTCAATCTTGCCTTGCCATTCATATCTATCAAGAGTCACAGAAACACAGAAGTAACCCAAAAGCCCAGTGGGCAGAAAAGTGTAGCTGTAGAAGCCTCTCTGTTCATTACACGCAACACAGAAGCGAAACAGTCGAATGAACGAGCACTGAATTGTAAAAGCGGATTGTGATTTACTCACACTGATGTGATTTTGGGCACAATGTTCACGCACGCTGCCAGCTTCTTCTCCACTATCCCTCTGAAACATGACAAATAAGCAAAAATTTTACCTCGGCAATGTACTGTTCAATGAAACAAGCTGAGAATGAAATTCTTTTATAAGTAATGCTTTCACCTTAAACGTCCAAAACAGATCCAAAAAATCAAAATGCTAAATGGCGAGACTGTATGTATGTAGGCGCTGTGTTGGGGTTTTTACCTGGCCAGGTCTTTGGCCACCGTGTCATTGGGGCAGGTGACGAAGGCTGCAGAGTGAGTACCAGAGGAGTACGCTTCGGTCGCCATTGAGAACGCACGCAATCCCACAGTCCTCAGCAGCGGGAGCATCAACGCGCTCAGAAACACCGTCTAAGATAAATAGATACAGTAGATACAACCTTATTGTATTTATAGTACAGGTATTTAGCAACAAAATGTAGTTTAGCATCTACTAAAAATGCAAATAGTAGTGTACAGTATATACATCGGTGCAAATATTGGAATTGTGCAACTTATAAGGAGCGAGTTACACAAGTACGTAGGTTTATATTTTTAGTAAATGCAGTATGTATAAGGGCTGGGACTCACCAGTCACCACCTCATACGATATTATAACGATACATAGATGCAGTTTTGGATATTCTTGTGATTCTGTATCACAATTTTATATACATACTAGATGTGCCTGCGACTTTGCTCGCATGGAATTTAACTGCAAGTGTGTTTTTAAAAAATGTACAGCGCCATCTGTTGAATTTTGGAATGAACTAAAATTTTTATTTGGTAGCGCGAAGGCCGCGGAATTAAGATGTAAGATTGCGTTTATTAAGTAGGTTTCAAATGCACACTCACTCACGGCAACACTCAACTCCAAAGTTCAACAGATGGCGCTGGACATTTTTAAAAACGTGTTTATTATTGTGAAATTAAAATTCATGCAAACAAAGTTTTTAATCCGACGATTTGTTCCACAACCCCAAAATATTCATATAAAAATAACTGTGAAAATATAAAGTGAAAATAAAACAAATTAAACTGCACTTTACCCTTGAAAAGAATCGTGGCTAGAGTAATTGAGACCAGAGAGAGGAGAGGAGGAGGAAGGGGGTAGGGAGGGCTACTATTTAGGATGCCTTTCACACACACACACACACACACACGTTTAGTGAATAGAGACGCACGCATGCACACAAGTTTACCGATAGAGACTCCCAGACCAAGGTTCCACTATGTATAAATGTATATGTGTGTGTGTGTGTGTATGTGTGTGTACATGTATTTGTGTGTGTAGATAATAGGGGAAAAAATAAAGTTGTGATTTGTAAGGACACAACAATAATACAGATCTTTCACTATCTCCATCAGATAAACTCACATAAAAGAAAAAATACAGTGTATTGTATAAGCACTGATTTGTTAGACAGAATGTAATTTATTTATTTTTCACCCCGGATTGTATTTTCTTGTAGGTTATTAAACTTGTATGTTATTAAAGCGCTGCATCAGCTGAAAGCCCCTGGAGACACTGCAGAACTGAGGCTCTGTGACAAATGGAGTGTATGGAACATCCTACAGCATGCAGCACCCAAGAGACCTAATCTTCATAACATGATATTTTATACAATAAACCTAAACAGTAAGCAAAATACATTCTATCAGCATTAACATTAGTATGGGTTACAATATAACAAACAGAGTAAACTCAGCTGTTCATACATCATCGTATTTAATGGACCTCAGTGGAAAAAGGAAATTAAAAAAATTGCAGCAGTAAACAAGGCTTTTAACCGCAACAGCGCAGATTCATGCTTGAATTATGTAAACTGTAAGGAAACTGACTATCAGATGACACGGTGACACGACAAAATGAACCTTTATTACAGTATGTTAAAACTAGAGGTGTAAGGGTGAGCAAAAGTCAAGGGACGGTATGTTTTCATTACAGTGTTATTAATTAAAAATTAATAAATAAATGTATTACTTGGTACGAATGTTATGAAAAGCACCAATATACCCCAATTATTATATCGATGTGGAGGAGGGGGGTTGATTCAATTACGAATTGTGACCCTTTTGCGTGCCGATTTATGTATCGCCACATTGACTCCAAGATCGTCAATTTTTAAATGATTTATTACATTTATAATAGAGTTGCACCGGTCGATCAGACAGGGACTAGAACTGGCTGTTTTGACCGATCACCTTGGACATAACGGATTCTGTGCCTGAGCTTCTGAGTGGTGCAACCGAAACGCATTTTTATGGCATGCATGCATTAAAAAGCCTCCGATCGGCCTTTTTCCGAACCCACTCGTAGCACACGCTTACACCGGCACAAAACACACACAGAGATTCAGTCAAGTGGGTTGGAATGCTTTTCATTGTATATTCGTGTCAAAGGCGTACAAGACTCACTTTATCAGACTTAAGAACAAATTGGACTTACAAACGTGCTCCCAGAACGGACCTCATTTGTAAGCCGGTGACTAAACGTGATCCTAAGTCAGTTGTGAAGCTAATTTATCCAGATATTGCATGTTCAAATTCGGGGTGATGCTGTAGCACTGCAGTGACTATTTTTTTTTACAATACATGTACAATACATAAGTAGCTCACGGGCATTTTTTTAAACGCGTTAGCTACTTCCGGGATTTGTTTACATCTACGAATGTTCATAGAAACGCGGTCCGTTCGTAACTGCGGAAATTCGTAACTTCGGTGACTTCCTGTATACGATTATAAAGAAATGACAATGTTTTACAGCCTCCAAAGTCTCGAGCAGTTTTCAGCCTCCCATAGCTGGGAGCCTAGAAAGAGAGCTGATTGGCCAAGCTATCTCAGAGGGGAGGGATGGGAAGCCAATCATGGGCGCTCTGTGAGCTCATGCAAGTGGATGGAGCGAAAAGTGCTATCCTGCGAGTGTGTGACACCGCTCCCAACAGTGTGCATGCAAGCAGTTTGGAAAGGTACGGTCAGCCAGCGTCATGTGGCTCGGAGGAAACACGTGATAGTCTCTGATGTAGCCTTGATGCAGGAGTGCTCTAATGATATACGGGAAATGCCTACGACTAAATTAGGGAGAAAATCAGGAAAAATCCCAAGAGAAGTACATTAAAAAATAAAGAAAAGAAAAAGAAAACCTTTTGAGTTATGACTCAAATGTTTTTGTTTATGGTTTGTGATCTTAAAAATCGAATAAAATCTGAACACAATTTTGAAAAAATATCAAATCGGAATATTTATAAAACTGTGATACTTACAGAATCATACTATTAGTTGATTCAGCACCTTGGTGAGGTGATAATATCGTATCAGGCGGCGACTGGTAATTCCTACAGTATCCCTACCAAGTATTCATTCAAGTATTAACTGACAAAATATTTTCTTACTTTTTTAGCACAGTTTTTTTTTCTTTTCTTTTTTTTTCAATTCTGACAGAATATTCGCCTTGTATATTTTATAACTGAAGAATACACTCACCACACAGAAAGCTCTTAAGTACCTTCCTTGCACTGTCTCTGCAGGTGGCAGTCCAAACTGCATCGCCTGTACGAGCGACATGCAGGTGTGAGCCAAACGTGGACAACACACAACAGCTTTGTCTAAAGATTCTCCACTGACTGGAATTAATGCGCTCGTTGTGAGGTGCAAGAAGTGCTTTTAACGGAACGCCCGAGGCTCCTGAAGTGGCAAACACATCATCGGGTGCTGGGATTGATTTTGCCAGATTCAAAACTAATTTACAGGTATTAAGAATGCGTCTTTAAAGGTTGATATGAAATGATGCGAAAACTTTTTCTTTTCTTATCCTGGTCATGGATGATTTGAAAGTACTGCGCATGAAGAGGGATGCGTGTACAACGTGGAGTCACCTAATGTGCGTTTTTAAAAGATAGGAGGAAACTGGAGAAAACCCTATAATATTTTTTTTCTGAGAGGGATGGGGAAAAAAATTTAAAATAAAAATCGATTCAGTGATGTATCGTGTTTGATGCTTTCCTGTGGCAACTCATGTTTTGCCACACTGACTCCAAAATATTTTTTTCCTGTTTTTAATGTACACAGTACTGTGTAAAAGCATCATATTATCCCAAGTACAAATTTTGTTATACATGTTTATCATGTCTGTAAAATAATAAATAAGTAAATAAATAATGATACCGAAGAACGTGTATGACAAAATCTATCGGTCATGT
>JAOVVB010000011.1:4130679-4144431 GCA_028570985.1 Heterobranchus longifilis | reverse complement strand
AGTCGAGGTACAAGGCCACAGTGCCAACCACTACACTAACAAGTCGAGGTACAAGGCCACAGTGCCAACCACTACACTAACAAGTCGAGGTACAAGGCCACAGTGCCAACCACTACACCAACAAACCACAGACAATATAAAAGTCAATGCTGTTATAGTAAACATGACATCCTGGTTAGCAGCCGGTGGTCAATACAGTATTTTGTTTACAGTGCTTAATCAGCAATTTAGGAAAGAAACATGCAAAAATTGCAAAGGCACTAAATGGTGTTTATTTGACTATTTATGTGTGTGTTTGCATTGGTGTCAGTCCAGTCCCTGGATTTCAAAGAAGTCTAATGGCATTGGGGAAGAGAATGTTACACAATCTGACTGTGTGGGCCTGAATGTTTCATTATCTATAACCAGACAACAGGAGGGTGAAATGTTTATGTGAAGGGTGTGTCTGGTCTCCACACTGTTGAGGTTTATCATTTATGGACGTACAGTGTGGTGTAAATATCTGTAATGGAGGGAAACGAGACCCCAATGATATTCTCAGCCGTCCTCGATAGCCGCTGCAGCCGTCTTGCAAACCCAGACAGTGCAATTTCCAAACCAGGCAACTGGTGCAGGATACTCGTGATAGTCCATATCATGTAGTGAGTACTTGTCGAAGGTATTTTTGTTAACATCTATCAAACAATTGTTAACAAGATAATTAATTGAGTCATTATTATAGCAAGAGCCGGATAGCCTGGTTTGGAAACCCATGATATGTACAGACAGTGAGAAAAAAAAAAGAGTATTGTACAGATACTTTTCAAACAATGAGAAGGTGCCATGAAAGGTGCATTAGTGACGTTAAAGGGGAAAACAAAGTGGACAACAAATGAAACCTTGTGAAATAGACCATTTAATTGTACAAGGCGCAAGAGAAATCAGGACTGTGCAGAATACCAGAGCACAGTTATGAGATTAACTGCTACACTAATGCACTTATCTCATTGTTTTAATAGTGCTTGGATACCATCAAGGTAGAAAGGTTTATTGATAGCCATGATCAGACTGCCTGCTTCACGTCTGAAACGCAGGCCTCCCAGGAACTCCTTTAATGCTGCAAACATGTGGAAATGGCTTGGATTGGGATAAGGACTATATAGGGGATGTGGCAAAAACTCCCAGCCAAGTTCCTGTAATGCACAAGTGGTGTTGGTGAATGATTATGTGTACAGTTCCCACGTACAGATGTGTCTACTTTCACAAGTTGCTGACAAGTTATTCGTCGATTTTTCAAGAATCAGGCCGGTCATGGAAGTACAGACTTCTTTAAAACAGTTGCACTATTCAAATGTTTTCTCAGTCTAAGAGTCTCTTCACCGTACTATGCTCGATGTTTTCTGTAAAAGTCAATCAGTTTTATACCTTCATTCACAAGAAATTTCATAGAAATTACTGCAATTATATCCTAGCGCTGTGAAAAATTCTCAGTGTGCAATTAATGTGTCTAGTAAATCACAGAAATCCATTAAAGATGGATGTGGTTTTCAACTGGAATGCCAAGCAGAGACAGATGGAACAGAAACCAGAAGTCGTAACTAACAAAACCCTTGGCATGTAATGTTTGCTTACAAACAACTGATTTAACTCATCAGCTAATGATCGGGTCCTTCATGTGAGCAGGTGGAACATTCAACTGATTAACAATATCTTCCTCTTGCTGCCATTCTCACAGTATTTCTGATGACATCATTCTGTTTTTGGAGAAGAGAAGGCAAGGCAGGCAAGCCAGGGATATTGTTTTCAAAATTCAAGCTCTTAATCAATATACTAAAGTCACATTCGCTGTTTTAGACTGCAGCCTAGCACAATGACGCAACCTTTCAGAGCAAGATTACTTACACATCTTGCCAGTAATTGTTATCTTAAAGTTTTTTTTAATGGAAAAGACAAAAAAATTCATTTATGGTGGCCAATACATAACATATTGACCTTATATGCAATAAGAAAACAATGAAACAAAAGAGTAAATCCAGAAACACAATGGCAAATTTAGAAACACAGAAAGACATTGTTCAGAAAAACGTTAGTTAGTTTAGCCTTTGTATTTTTGTTAACATTTCACAATTTCATTCATTCATTCATTCATTCATTTGTTTATTCATTCTCTATACTGATATTCCTGTACAGGGTCCCTGGAAGCCTGGAGTTTATCCCATTGGGCATGAGGCAATGTACATCTTGGATGGGGTGCCACTTTGTCACACATTCACACACTCATTCATATACTACCGGTAATTTGGGCTAATCCGCATGTCTTTGGACTGTGGGAGGAAACCGGAGTACCTGAAGGAAACCCACCAAGCACGGAGAGAACATGCAAACTCCATGCACACAGAACTGAGATGGGAATTGACCCCTCGACCGTGGTGGTGCGAGCCCACAGTGCTAACCACTTCGCTGTCACCGTGATTTTATTTAAATATTAGCCTGAACTTTTTTTTTTTTTCTTCAGTTGTTCGACATTTGGCTTAAAAGTTCTAGCTTATTACAAAATATATTATGAATTTGATTATTTCCTTGAATTTATTTCCCCTAGGCAACATTAATTAACTGTAAACATCATACGTTAATGTGTAATATAACAAATGTTATCTGCTGCTTGCATCCCTAGCAATGACTAATCATTAATCCATCCGTGACAGATCACCAATATGAACTTATGTCTTAACTATTATTATCTTGGTTATGTAATGGCAGAGTTTAAGTACGGCTGAACGACAAATAACCCCTTTACCCTAAACAGAATCATTCAGCCAAGACAATGTTGCTAAAAGTAAAATAGGCTTGCAGACTAAGTTTTTGCATCATGTAAATGCCTAAGAGATAAAACAGTCGCCACATTCGGCGATGGCATGATTGATGACCTTAAATAGACTTGTTTATGTGGTTTTAGGCTCAAGGAAGTCAGTCTAAAGGCACAATGCAAATGTTCAACCATGATTAAAATATGGTCTTCATTTGATTTTGTATGTTTGATTTGATATAAAGAAATAAAGCTAAATAAAAAGATTAAATAGTGAGAGAGCTTTCCATGCAAGAACATTCTTGTTTCCTATAAACAAACAATGCAATTGATGCTGAGAGATTAAAAATTACAAAAACAAAAATGGACAGCAGATAAGGCCTTGAAGTATACCTTTGCATAGTGAATTGAACTGTATAGTTTGTATTTTTTATCAACTGACAGTTTTACTTTCAGAGCTCATGCACTAAGTAAAAGATTCAAAAGACACAAAAGTCTTGACTGTACAGCTGAATTTGATTGGGTGCGAGATTTTTATTTTTTGTCAGAACTATCGCTTCAGCTTAACTTTGTTAAGCACATTCTTCCCCACTTTTCTTTTTTCCTCATTTTTCTCTCATCGTCTCTTATCCTCCGGTCCTCACTTCTCTCTGAGAAGTGTGTCACTCCTGCATGCATCCAATATCTGCTCTCCCAACAGGGCTCGACATGCTTTATTTTTAAACTGTCCTTGGAACCAAAGCGAGAAAGATAGGCAGAAGAAAGAAAGGATATGGAAGACTTATAAGGTAAGAAGTGATAGAACCATATTGTAATTCTAAGAGAAGGACACTGTAGTATTCTTTGGCAGTTTAATAAGTAAGGAAGTTACTGATTTTTCCAATAACGGCACTACTGTCCGAGGTGATTTTATAGATAACTTCTACAATACACATCTTCTGACCGATCAGATTAAGATTTCAGCACAGCCAAATACTGTATGAGCTTTAAATATAAAACCTAAAATCAAACTATTGTGCAAGAGAGTATTTGCTGTAGTAAAAAGTTGGAGAGTGGGACTTCGATCTCACTTAAGGATATAAAGCAATGGCTCAGTTTAAAACAGTAATAATAATCTTGGTGTATTAAGAGTTTCTTTTGTTTCTTTGTTTGGTTCCAACATCTCAGAGTGAGCGCTATGGTAGTAAACTCCTTCCAACACAACTTAAGTAAAAGTCTTTGAGCTTTGAGCTCGCAAACATTTATTTTACGCCTTGTGGTTGATGTTTCTGCGTTCTTTCTTTCTTTTGCACTTCTGTTTCCTTTATTGCTTTCTTGCTGGCTTTCATCATCTTTTTCCTTAATTTCTTTAACCTCCCTCTGTCTTTTTCTTCTTTCTGGTTGACTTTGCTGGTGGCTATGGCGCAGAAATGCCTGCTAAACTAGGCCAGTCAGCAGCAGGTGCCTCATTCATGCTCGGCAACCCGGACTTATACGGAACGATTTAGGGCAAGAGGAGAGTGACAAGAAAGAGAGAGCAAACAATAGGGGTAAAAGGCATTTTAAAGCTTGCTCTAAATAGACCAGAAAGGTCTACTCATCAGGAAGGGACAAACCATAGAACATTTTGTCTGAAATATTTGGTTGTTCTGCATTCTCTTTGATTTAAGTTTAGCACTGGGAATCACTGCACTGTGAAATGGCTCAGTCATCTCTAAACTGGTGCAATAAATGGCAGTTTTGCATTTATGTATTTGTGAATCATGTGAACTGAGCTATTCAACTTCGTGCTCCAAAGTAGGCATTTTCCAGTACTAAATATGGCTGATCGTACACTTCAATAAGAAACCAACATGCCTCATCTTTAAGACCTACATTATATTCAATAATTTAGTCAGACACTTTTATGTCAAGGTTTTTTGCATCCTGAATCTATCCTGGTATCACAAGATGCCACCCATTTGTCACCCACAAGCCACCCGCTTGTACTAAAAACTGAAGAACCTGGTAGACATCCACATGTACATGAGGAGAGCAGGCAAAACTCATGAAAGTACCTGAGCTGTGGAATGAAATGCAGACCCTGCAGCCGTGAGGCGATAACGCTACCTGCTTCAGCAAGTGGCAAGGCAAATATATTCTGTGATAAAAACAAACGTGCCAAATGCATCGGAATAAGAATAACAACATCACACTTAGCTTCTTACTTGTTGACTGTGTTGCTGTAACTTTGCTAAGACACTGTAACAACTGCGCCGTTTCCAAAGGAGCAAGTTGTTCATTACAATTTCAAATGCATCGAAATGCCCATGAAATCATGTTCAGCATTTCACCATGTTCAACTACTTTAGGCACAGAATGAGACAGAGGGGTGTTTGCCAGTGGTGAGTTTGCTGCCGGTGTCCCAGAGCAGCTGTAAGCTGTCTAATGATGTTTGGGATGTGTGTGATTGGAGCGCTGGACGGGATCGTGGACAAACATGGCAGTCAGTCACGACCCTTTGCCTCTGCCAACCCCTTTGATTAGGGATCTGCCATGCTGGCACATACACACGGAATACGAATGCATTATTCAGAATAAAAAGGGAACATGAGTTCTAATCAAATGCAATACCAGATGTGAACAGGAGGTACTTTCATTTCTTTAGGAAGGTTGCTAGAATTGGTCACAGGGCATCTGGGTGAGCATGGATGTCTGGAGTGGAAGGCTTTTACTTTCAAATTTCCAACCCTGAATGATGTAGCTGAGAGGGAGGAACTGCTTGCTGACAGTTTTCAAATTTCTATCTATCTTTTTAATGTTTAAGGCCAGACCCACTACCATGCAATTGCAATGATATTCTGTGGTGTACTGTTAATAATTTAACATTTAATGTCCTCCCACAGGTTGATCCACATTTCCAAATTGCCCATTGTGTGTATGTTGACACCCCATCCACGGTGTACCCCAGCAGTATAGATCCACAATAAATTAAGTTTTGCTTAAAACTGCTCAAACTCTAGCTTTAGTTACTCTGCATGCTGTACCATTTAATGTTTTCTATGTTATAATGTGATATTTAGGATAAAATATCCTAGAAATGTAAGAGATACAAGCAAGAAAGTTTCATCAATGGTTTCACACTTTCTTAAAGTTTTCCACTTTCCATAAAAGTTTCTATGTTGAACTGTATGACAGATAATATTTCAATATAAAGATTCCATTTCATAAATATTTAAAAAGCTCTAAATCCTTAATAATAAAAAAAGGATAAAAAGGATAAAAATCCTAAACTATAAAAAGTTTAATTGAGATCTGGGAAAGGTCGGCTCAACAACCTTGCCTGCAAAGCCCCATATACAACAGGCTGTGATGCACTGAGTGTTCTGATACCTTTCTACCTTTCATAGCCAGCGTTGCCATTTTTAAGCAATTTGTGCTACATTTTCTTGGCTTTTCTGTGGTATCAGGCTAGCCTTTGTTCGCCACGGACATAGATGAGCCTTGGGTGTCCATGATCTCGTCACCAGTTTACTGATACATAATTGATAATGGATTTGTGCAATTCACCTGGCAGTGATGTCAATGTTGTGGCAGAGAGAAAGTGAAAAAGCATTCCAGCTGGGTAATAGAAGGAGTGTTTATTTTATAGCTAACCTGCAAGCCACTAACTAGCTAGCTAGCTCCACTTACTATTCTATAATTTATGCTGTAAAGTACTGTTTAGTTTTTGTATTTTCAATCTCCCATTGTGGTAGTGTGTTTACTATAGTTTAGTATATCAATTTTATTACAGTAAGGTTCAAAAACACAAGTACTTAATATAGTATTTTTTTTTTAATGAGGTTTTCAGTTTGTTTCTCTGTGCTGATTCAATTTCCAGGATCAATTTTGTCAGAAATGTTTGAGATTTTTTTCCTGAAAAAAAAAACAAACACATTTTACACATGGAACCATTCAACACAGGGTGGTTTGCAAGCTAAGCGTTTTAGCAAGCTAACCTAACAACTAGCTCTTATTCTTCTGCTAACATGAGCACAACCATACAAACATACACACTATACTGCAGTAAGAAACTAGCAAGATAGTCAGTGACTAGCAAGTTAATCATAACAGGTAGCTAGCATATAAAGCTAGCTAACAAACCATTTGACGTTTCATTTATAAATTCAGCTGTTGAATTCAGTACAAACACAAGGAGGATAATTAGCTAGCTCATGTCATTTCATGAAGTTCTCTGCTTAAGTGACCATTTGGTCCATGGAATTTCTCAGGCTGAAATGACACCTCAGAAAGAGGATGCGTTCCCAATAATAAGGTGGAAATTCTACCCAAGAATCCTTCCTGCCTTCTGATTGGAACACCAATCTTCAAGGGATATTTTGAACCAAAAATGATTGGACTGCACCAGGCTGGTGTAATTCGAGATTTGTCCTTGGGATCCACACAGAGGTGTGAACATCATCCCATCTCCCGTCCTTTATTGATTTGCATGAAGTAAATAACATCTACACATGCTCCCATTAAGCTCTCAAAGTCTCAAGGCATGTAATGTGTCCAACAAAAAAAGCAATTCAGATGAATGAAATTGGTTTGTGGCGCACCCGGGCTGCGTGTTTTTGTATTATTGTATGTGTTATTAAATTTTGCACTTCTGGGACGGATGGAGCTTGTAGGACTGATAAGAGTTCCCTTGGTGCTCTGCGTTATAACATCATAACATACAGCGGCGATGCATGGTACTAAATTCATACCACTTCTTTATCTAACCTTTTCTCTTCTCTTTGTCACTGCCACATCCTCCTTCTCTTTTTTTTTTTTGCCTTCCTTTCTGCACCAGGAGGCGGTGTATCTATGCCATGTATCGCTGACTGGTTGAGAGTGTTTGTTGTGCAGACCTGAATGTTAAGTGTGTTCTCTGACTCCACTCCACAGACGGAGGGCATTACTGAGCTAAAAGCTAATCTGGCTGTCTAAGCCTTATTCATCCTAAACTCTCTCACTCCTCTTGCCTGACTTCTTCTTTCTTCTCTCTTGACTTTCCCATATTTATTAACGCTCTTTCCCCGGACCCCTTAATTTGTGTGGCTTCAACCATTTACACCTTTTTTTATAACCTCTGGGATTTGGAGTGTCACACCAGGGTATTTTATTAATTTATTTTAATCATAAGAATCTTTACAAGTAACTGTATCATTACAGGTACACTGCTTGGCCAAAGAAAAATTCATACACGCTAAGATTGAATTTAAATCACTTTTACTTGCGATTACAGCACACAGTGTGGTGTCCAATTTCCATGTGAAAATGATTCGTCATGCTCCCTGAACCACTCTTTCACAATTTGAGTCAGAATTTGGAACATACCTGAGCAATCAGGAAGGAAAAACTTCATCAATGTGATACAATGGTCATTCAGTACATTAAGGTCAGCAGCTGACTTAATTTTATCGCCAAATAACGTTACTGAGCCTAGACTTGAGCACTGAAGCAACCCCAGATCATTACACTGCCTGTACCGTGGACAAGATGGATGCATTGCTCCATGCCTTTACCTTCTTACCCCGACATACACAACACTCTTGAATAGGATCCATCTGGCCTCATCAGACAGCATGACCTTTTACAATTGCTCCAAAGTCCAATCTTTATACTCCCTAGCAAAGCCTTTTTTTCTCATTTTCCCCAGACAGCTGTTTAGTCCCAATCCTGTGAGTTCTCATCACACTTGCACATATGGAAACATTCTTACTTTTCACTATTAAACATAATTTTTTTTTTCTGACAATTTTTTACCATGCAACTTTAATTTTTTACCATCCAAATTTAAGTGATGTCTATTCATTTTTTGACCACATTTCTTCCACAAAGTTGATGGTTCAGCATTATCCTTTCAGGTTTTTAATAATGTGTTAAAGAGTTCTTAACCCAGATCCTGTCAGTTCACATTTCCTTAGTTGTTTTCTTTGCTTGATGCAGCCCAATAATTTGGCCCTTTTTGAAATAGCAGCACTTTTCTATTTATTTATTTTTTTGGCCATGCAGTGTATTTTAACATTTCAACATTTAAAAAAACTATATAAACTTATTTAGACAAATCACATTTTACCAAATTAAAAATGTGTACATTTGAATACTTAATGAAACAAAGAATTGAGTTTTTTTATGCTGTTAGAATGAAAATATGAATTTCATGTTGAAGATGGTTTAAAGAGAAAGACTTACACAAACAACCTCTGTTTTCCAACAAGGTAAAGAAAATGCACTTCCCATCTCGATATTTTATTTCAGTATAAAATCCAACAAATGAAATCCAACAATAAACATTCCTCAGTAATATCTAATATTTAATTTCTAATTATAAATAAAGAATTATCATACGCAATTAAAATTTAAGTGACCTACAAACAGTCATCTTTTCTTCTTTTTTTCATTCTACTTATGCAGTTTACAGTATTTGTAATGGAAATCAAGATGTTCATCATACTGACATACTGTACATTAACTTAAATAAAACTAATATCAGTTCTTCTTTCAGACCGCATTTCAGATAACATGGTGATTACGAGTGAAAACCAGCTAAAGAGACATTTTCCATGTAGGTACATCATGTGCATCATGAGTGCATGGTGTGCAAATGGGGAAATTTGTTTATCCTCACCGCGACACCACTACAACAGTATAAATCTCACTGTTCTACCACATACATTTAACACCTGAGATTTGGTTTCATATACATTTTATCCTCTATCATGTATGACCATGCTGTTCTTTTTCTTCTTGAGACTATTTATGGTTTAATTAAAAAAAAACATAAGAAGAAAGCCTGCAAAGATGCGTTCTTCAAAAAA
The DNA here is from genome assembly GCA_028570985.1 of Heterobranchus longifilis. Lineage (NCBI taxonomy): Eukaryota > Metazoa > Chordata > Actinopteri > Siluriformes > Clariidae > Heterobranchus > Heterobranchus longifilis. Next base: position 4,134,837 of record JAOVVB010000011.1, on the reverse strand, counting down.
CAAATCTGCACAATGTGCATTTGGCGCTTGCATAAAGTTTGCATGGTTCGTTTCCTCTGGAGATCAGACGAAGCTTTGCAGCATGCATTTGCATGGATTTGTCTACCTGCTTTCATATATGATATCATGCCCAGAGGTTTCATCAAACCAGCGATCACCATCACCAGTGCAAGACATGAAGGGTGCTTACTCTGCCCTCCTGCTGGCTTTTCTGCTAGGAACAGCAACATGTCTGTTCGACAGATATTACTACATTTTAGGCAAGTATAGAAATTCCTGGGATGATGCTCAGAAGTACTGCAGGGCTGAATTTTCAGATATAGTCAGCATTGAGTCAATGTATGATTTTTCGGCATTCATGAGTATCATGGGTCAGTACATTCATGGACAAAGCTGGATCGGTCTTAGCAAGTCTCCAGAAGCACTTGAGTTTACTCAGTGGTCGGATGGAAGGCCAGTAGGTTTCACATATTGGGGACATAAGCAGCCAGAAATCAGTAATGATCAGAATTGTGTAAAACTCCTTTTGTCAGGTGACTGGATAACGTCTAACTGCTCCGAACTTCTGCCATTCTCCTGCTATATATGGCAGCCACAGATCATCCTGGTGCCTAAGTTGAAGACCTGGGACGAGGCACTAAGTTATTGCCGAACAAAATACACTGATCTGATGAGTTTGTCCACAGATACTGATTTTTTGGCCATAAACACGACCTTGAACGGGCAGACAATCGGTGTCTGGACAGGTCTGCGCTTTTTGCACGGCTCATGGTTCTGGACAAACTTGGAGCCTTTGATGAGCGACGCCAATCTGACTAATTGCCCTGCCCCGTCTTTTCGTTGTGGGGCTGTAATACCTGGTACTGGCATCTTGGAGAACAGAAACTGCATGGAGAATATGAACTTCATTTGCTACTATTAAAATTGGTAAGTTATTTAGACTTCAGTATCATCTACGTTACATTAGCAATTGGTGAAATTGTGGCAAAGTATAATAATGCTATATATATATATATATTCTCCTCAGAAGGTGGAGAACCAGGACAAGGCAGAGAAGAAGACAAGAAGAAATGTCATGCATGTTTGTTTGTTTTTTAAGATCCTAAATTGTTAACTAAATTATAAATAGAAAATTTGTAGATCACTTTATTTTTATTTCAGAAGGAATTTACTGATTTATTCACTTAAAATGTAATTTACTGAAATATTTTGTCTGCATTTATCTCTATGTGAATAAAAGTTTAAAAAAATAAAAAAATCTTCAGTGGATGTTTGTTCAACCCATTACATATAGTTTCATTGTATCTGTTAGCTGTTTAATATGATAAATGTTAAATAATGCCCATCTGCTATCAACGTTTGTATTATATTAGTAATGATTACTTCACTTTTAACTTTCATGTTTACTACGATCATAAATATACTGTATATGTATTTGCCTTCATGTGTGCTTGATTTGCATTTCAAGGTCAAGATTACACATCTTAATCACAGAATAACATTTAACTCCAGGTCAACATGTCAAATATTTCCCACTGAAATCTAGTGTCTTATTTTTATATTTGGATTCATGAATATCTGATTTACAAAAAAAATTTAGAATGCATAAACAAATATACAACATACATACATTTCAGTTATTTAGCAATGACTAATGTTTCAATGCATATTAATGCACATTATTATTAATAGATAGATAGATAAACAAGATTTTTGTCAATAGTTCATAGGTTCTTTTAGACATGATTCTAGAACGCTTTCAGAATTCAAATTTGTTCATTCACGAGGCACCATATATGACCTGGTTGTAGAGCTCAATTTAGCTCACAAACACCAAACAAAACAACTTACAATACTAATCAATACTTTGCAATATATATGGGGTAAAGTAATGTCCAACACATTATTAAAGCCTGGAAGGAAAGTGCTGAAATATCACCTTTGTGGATAAATTGTCACCAAAACATCATAAACGGAGAACACTACAGTGCATGGTGAATTTGCATTGTAAAAACATAGCTATGTTTAATAGTAAAAGTAAAAGCATTTCCACACTTACATGACGAGAACTCTAAGAATTCACCTTTTATTAGTGATTAGAATGAAACAGCTGTTTGACCATAAGATAACCACTTGTTAGTGAGACTAATCAGAAAAACAAGACTTCAATTTACTAGGGAGCATAAAGATTGGGCTTTGGAGCAATGAATGAGCTGATGAGTTCAGAGTGACAGAGCGATGAATGCATCAGGGTAAGAATGAAAGAGCATAAAGCGATGTGTACAAGCCTCTGGAGGCAGTGTTATGATCTGGGGTTGCTTGGTCAGGTTTAGGGTAAGCAACTTCTAATTATAGGGCAATAAAACAAAGTCAGCTGATGACCTGAATGTACTGAATGACCAGGTTATCACATCTGTGGATGTTTTCTTTGCTGATATATATTCCCAGCATATTCCAGGACTCAAATTGTGAAAGCAATTAAAGATCCTGTGCGCATCACTATTACACATGGATGGGCCTCTGTACACCGTAATCAAAGCTAAAGGAGGTTGAAGGAAATATTAGAGTGTGCAACCTTTTTTTGAGTCAGGAAGTGTGAACCAAAAGATGTAAAATACATGAAATTAAATTAATATCGATCGACAAACACCCTATGCACTAGATGTAAAAAAAAAACAAAAAAACTGCTGTATAGAAATGAATCCTCTGCCAGTTTGAAAGTAATCGTATAAAGAAGTGAAAATGTAATGTTTGATTTCTGGTTCACATTTAATTACAGTTTTGTTTTTCTTCGCCCACGAAGGTCATACCTAGAGACAGACAATAATGATGTAATGAGATTTTGGTATTTTTTATGTTAGTTTTAGAATATCCAGTGATACTGGAGACACCTTCCATGAACTAACTTAACTAACTTACAGTTTAGAAATATTACATTTTCTGACAGAAGGGTTTACTATGTTGATAATTATACCTTATCTTGTTTTTTTTTTCAGACAAATAATATAGTTCTACTGTAACATCTGAACATATTATTATCTCTGTGTCATAGTTATGTGTATAAGGTAAGTCTTTACACAGACTTTCCAATTCCAATTATTTTGGTTTGTAGGATTGTGCACCATATCTGTCTGTTGTTTTTTTTTCCAAGCATCTGATTGGCCAACATGGCGTTATGATTAGGGTTGGTTTGGTAGAATTAAAATTTCTTTAAAATACTTATATACACTATATGGACAAAGGTATTTGTCCAAACCTGCAATTACATTCTATCTAAATACATACAGTATATTTCAATGTGGAGTTGGTCTCCCTTTTGCAGCTATAACACCTTCCACTCTTCTTGGAAGGCAGTCCACAAGATTTTGGAGTGTTTTTTGGGGAATTCTGGGTTGAGGTCAGGGCTCGGTGCAGGTCAGTAAACTTCTTCCTCGATAAACCCGTCAGATCATGTCTTTGTAGTCCTCGCTTTGTACACTGGGGACAGCCATGTTGGAATAGACTATGGCCTTGCACACAAAGTTGTTGACATAGCATTGTCCAAATATCTTGGTACGCTGAAGCATTAAGATTACCCTTCATTGGGGATAAGGGGCCTGATTGAAACAAAAATGAACAGGTTTGGCCAAATACCTTTGTCCATATAGTGTAGGTGTGGACTAGGCCTGTGTCTTTGGCTTGTATGTGCCGCGTCTCTGCAAACGTACCGTTACAGGCTTCTGAACGGCCAACGTGTCCTTACGGTTAGGGTTATCTGATTGATTTAGGGTTATCCATTGGTTCGGCATGCTTCAAGTGTCAACGCTTACAAGTCCCCGGGCAAACTGTTTCTACAAGCGTATTGATCTGAACCTGTGATCTGCCCTGCGGCCGGAACTACTGTCCGAGCTGCCGTTTGAGAATGACAACCATTAACCAATCAGAGTGAAGGCGCTATAGAAACTTGGAGATTTAGGTAACAGGATATCTGATATAAATGTATAAATCTTGAAAGCGATGAGAGCGCACTGGAGCGCTGAACATTCAGGATGTGGGCCTACAGACGCACAAGCAGCAGGGTGGAGGGATGGGGAGGGGAGAGAGAGAGAGAGAGAGAGAGAGAGAGAGGGGGGCTTCTGGCAACACAATGACTGTAGTATTAAAAAAGACAGGAGGGGT
>JAOVVB010000011.1:4111788-4124288 GCA_028570985.1 Heterobranchus longifilis | reverse complement strand
CACTGCCGAGACAAATGCATAGCTTGCACAGCTTGTGTAACGTCCACACAAGATTTTACAGATCATTTTAAGAATCCTCTAGGTCGTAGACTCCACATCTGCCTAATCTAAAAGCCATGCAACATGACTTCTCCTCAGGCCTGGCTCGGCTGCCTGATTTTGTATGCAGATTACGGTTTAATTTTCTCTGTGGAACAGCCTGTTTTCTCTGTTCTGGGGGCTCAATTAAGGATGTCTGACATCAGATTCAATCAGGGGACGACAGGCGCGATGCTCCTCATATCATCAAGAGCGAGTGACACAGGCCGAGCTCGGCTGTCAGACCATCTGATGCCTCGTGCACACACAGCAAGAGAGAGGGGAGGAAGGGCAAGAGGGAGGGTTTTGAGAGGAAGGGCTGGAGGAAGGGAGAGAAAGCGAGAAGGGGGAAAAGCAGGAACGAAATGTTACCAGCTGTTCAGATGTCAGCCTGGCACCTGGGCCAGTTCCGCGCTTATAGTAGATAGTAAATGACTTATCACCTCTCCTTCAACTGCAGTGGACCGATATTAGTGCTGAATAGAAGTTTTTTCTTAAGGAGTCATTTGCATGAACAGTCAAAGAGATCCAATATCCATGTGGTCTAATGAGAGGTGATGGATCAAAGAGAGAGAGAGAGAGAGAGAGAGAGAGAGAAAAGCAAGAACGTGCTTATGGGAAAGAATCGATTGCATTAATGCGTCCCATGATATACTTGAATAGAATTCATCAGGTGCCACCATAAAGGTTATTTTAGCGGTGGAAGATATTAGATCGCCATAATATTTGAATAACAACAATTGTAAGAACGTTTTCTCTTTCAACTCAAATACCCATAATGCTTTCCCGAATTTTTGCCGTGCATGACAGAGATTCCCAGAGCTCTGTCTGAGTCAGCAGTTTGCAGTCAGTGACCGCCTCGAATCGTCTCTGCTCGATATCATTTCCATTGGTAATGGCCTGTCCTGCGATAAGTTATGGCTGGACTTCAATCAATAAAACCTGACCTGTGGTTAACTCACGACCTAAACGTTTGCTGTGCTGAGTATCGCATTATTAGATCAAAGTTTCATGTGTGCCTTATGGGCTGCTTTCCAATCTCAAGCCTTGTAACTATCAGTATTCTTTTACACTGTGATGTTCGAATGATGGTTTGAATGATTTGTCCTGATTGGTCAATCAGACAATGGGTCCAGTCGCAAGGTTAATGTTAAATCCGCTTGTTCTAATATGTTACTCTTTCTACAATAGAAGGGACTTAAATAGATTAATTAAAACATGTATAACTGTTAATATGACATAGTTTTTTATTCTAGTTTGCATTTATAGAAGGAGCCTTTAGTATCAGAGATTTCTATCAGTCAGAGCTCAGGTTTTGTCTCTAAGATTTCCGCTAAAAATTCTTTATGTAGAAGGGTTTTATGGGTTCTCATAACATAAAAATGTTTTCAAATATTTTTGTCTCATATATTTTAACATTTAACATGCTCTTGAGGGACTCATGTGTATTTGTATTTTAAGTACAGTGTGTCCTTTAAGTAGTAAAAACAGTAGTTATTGCTACAGTAAATAGCAGTGGTGTTAGAGGAATACAACACTTTGGGATGAAAAAGAAATAACTTTGGGATGGTAACAGGAACCGTGTTTTGCATTAGGCTGCATCACACCACGCAATCCAGCTTTATTCCCTACTAATTTCATGTGTGTTTATACAGTGGAACCTCCGTTCACGAACGTAATTCGTTCTCGAAGTTCTGTTCGTAAACCGGTTTGGTTGTAGACCAATGTAAAAAACTGTATAGTAAAGCGCGGAACACTTTATTTTTACACGTACATGTAGTGTTAATGGTCCCTTCTTAGGGAGACTTGCTGATGTGAAGGAATGGAGGAAAGGAAGATGGGTGAGGAGGAGGTTAGTGTTTGGAAGGAGAAACCCCTTCCATAATAACACTGGGTAATTCTCCTTCTGGGGTTTTCTCTCTTTTTTTGTTTCTTGGCCTCTGGTTTGTACACAGCAGCCATTTTTCACTAAAATCTATCCAGAGAGATTTTTTTCTGCACTGCACAACTGGCCTAAAGTAAGACACCGCGTTATCGTTCATGAAGCGAAGCACTGTGTTTTCCACAGTTTTGTTCAGATGATACTTCTCCACTTTGCACATAACTTTTGTGACCCCAGACTGAGGGAAACTGATCGGGAAACTGGGTCGTGTTCCGAGGAGGAGTTCGTGAACAGGGACAAATTTTAGGCAAATTTTTTTGGTCGTGAACAGATTTGTCTGTATTTTACAGCATGAGCTGTACCTTATAGTTATTGGGAGATTTATTTTCAACCCTTAATATCACCACTTTTCATTTTAGATTTTAATATATTTTGGCATAAGGAATTCACTGGGGAGTTTTGTCCCTTTTATTGATCATGAAAAAAAATATCAGTTGATAAGTGAAAAGTTGCTTGATGTTGGCATTAAATTTAGTTTACTCCAAAACAGCCAAAAACCACCTGCGTAATATTGTGTAGATATCCCATGTGTCACCAAAACAGCTCTAAGGGCACTCGAAGATCAAGATATTACTGTAACAAGAGAGTATTTGGATTGAATGTGTTTTCCAGCCTGTCCAACAGGTTTTTGATTGCATTAAATTCTAGAGAATTTGGAGGCCAAGTCAGCATCTGAATAATCTTTGCAGTGTGACCTGGATCAGTATCCTGCTGGGAGAGGCCACTGGCATCAGGAAATACAACTGCCATGAAGTGGTATACTTGGTTTGTAACAATGTTTGGGTAGGCAAGACATGTCAAAGGGACCCCAGGTTTCCCATTAGAACATTGACCAAATGAAACCTCCTTGTGTCATGTGGCACAGCACCTTCTTGTCATATGACAAGGCATAGCTAAACAGAATAAGCATGCCGATGGATAGATTTACAGAATATATGGTTGACCTGTGATGGAACTGTAGGCTATAAAAAGCATGTAGTTTATGTCATCAAGCTGTAGATCACAAAGAGTGACCCTGACACACCCATGTATGCCAGGATATTACTGCTATATTAGCGACATCTCAATACAATTTGTGAACTTGTAGTCATCCATAGCAAAAACTGTGCATGCAATCCATATACATCTCAGGGTCCCCATATGATATAAAAGAAAGCGTGATTCATCAGACTAGGCCACTTTATTCCACGCTTTCATGCTCCAGTTCCGATGCTCACATGTCCACTGTAGGCACGTTTAGCAGTGGCTGAGGGCATTCTGACTGGTCTGTAGTTGTCCAGTCCCATACACAGTAATCTCTGATGCAGTGTGTGTTCTGACATCTTTCTATCATTAACCTTTTTAGAAATGTGTGCTACACTGGCTATTATCGGGATCAGAGCAGATGGTCTAGTCTTTATTCTCCTTGTGTGTTTTTGAGCCTTGGGCTTTCATCAGTCTGTTAAAGGTTCACTGGTTGTCCTTCTTTGGACCATATTTAGGAGGTACTAACCACTGCATACTGAGAATACTCCACAAGACCTTCTGTTTTTATAGAAGCTCTAGCCATGACAATTTGATCCTTGATCCAAATTTGCTTAGCTTTTTAAACTTTGAGAACTGACTGTTAACTTGGGGCCTAATATATCGCACCCCTTGACAGGTGCAATTGTATATAATAATAAATGTCACTTATATTAGCTGTGGTGGTTTTAATGTTATGGCTGTCATACCATCTGAACAGTGTTTTTTCTCTCATGACATGATTCATGTACATGTACAGTATAAAACAATACAGTACTCTTCTGAAGGAAAGCCCAAACACATTCCAGAATAGCAAATAATCAAGAGACATAATGATAGATTGTAAGCAAATGTTGTAAAGTCTTTCTTCAAATCATCTTCTTCTGATTATATTTTTATGCATCGCTTACTTTCATGAGTGCCATTTATTAATCAATCCACTAGCCAGGCATGCTAATGCCAGTGTGAGGTGGGATATTTGTGTGTGGAAAAGCCTGGTTGATTGACCGTCTGTGACAACCAGATGTATCGTCTAACTCCTGCTTGCCTTGAGGTCGAGTGTGTGCATTTGCGTGTGGAGGGATGGGATGGTCGAACTTGTGCTGGGTTGTTATTTTATAGTCTTGGGGCGGTTTCATACCTATTAATCCATTAAGCAATGTAATTCGGAGTGAAGCGGATGCTTTTGATTTGTTGACTATTTGGGTTGGTTTGGTTTCAGTTGGGTGGCATGGTTGTGTAGTGGTTAGCACTTGCACCTCCAGGGTCTGGGTTCAATTCCCGACCAGGCTCAATTCCCATCTCTGTGTGCATGGAGTTTGCATGCTCTCCTCGTGCTTAGTGGGTTTCCTCTGGTTATACCGGTTTGCTCCCACAGTCAAAAAACATGCAGATTAGGATAATTGGTGTTCCCAAATTGCCTGTAGTATGTGTGTGTCCCCTGCGATGGATTGGAACCCTGTCCAGGGTGTACTCTGCCTCATGCCTTAAGACTCTATTTAAAAAATTATAAACAAACCTTTACTGACTACGTGCAGAATCACAGACGTTACTAAAGCATGAAGAAAATTCAGCCTGTGTTAAAAAAAAATGCTATTTCTTTCTTGGTTATTTTTATTTATTTATTAATTTTTTCCCCTGATTTTCTCCCCAATTTAATCATGTCCGATTCCTCCCCATCACTAGGGGGCTCCCACATTAAGGCTACTTAAAACTGCCACTCAGTCGGCAGGTCCAAAGACTCTAACGTGTTTCCTCCGAACCACATGATGCCAGCGGACCGCATCTTTTCAAACTGCTTGCTCATGCACCATTGGGGGCAGCATAACACAGCGCTATCCACTCCTTCCGCTAGCGTGAGCTCATAGACGCCCCTGATTGGCTGTAGAGCCGTGATTAAGTTGGGAGCACGAAGTACATCTCATCCCTCCCCTCTGAGAGAGCTCGGCCAATCAGCTCTCTCTAGGCCTTCGGCTGCGAGAGGTTACAGCACCACCCATAGTATTACATAGTATTTGTGCAGGACTATAGCTCTGTCCTTTAGATCTGTTTCATTGGTAGCATTAAAAATGTCATCCACAATCAATGGATTGATGCATTTGAGTCAAGTGAAATCACTGAAAATGAACCTATTGTAGATCATACCTGAAGCTTGCTTGGAACTGGTTTGATGCTAATACGCTCTTAGACCAGCTTGGTTTACATTTATGTTTAGCATTTGACAGACACTTTTATCCAGAGAGACCTTATATATATAAATATTATATCATAGACCTTAAATATATCCTTACACGGTTCACAAGCCACAGTTATCGTTACTAACTATAAGTACCATCAGTCAAACACTGTTGGGAAGGGGTTTTTTTTTACCTAAGAAACGGATAGGTCTTTTGTCGTCACTTAAAGATTGCCAGTGACTCAGCTGTATGGACATCTACAGGAAGTTCATTCCATGACCTTGGAGCCAGAACATAAAAAAGTCTAGATACATGTCTTCCTCGTTCCCTCAGAGATGGCGGAACTAGTCGAACTAGGTTGGAGGTTTTGGAGGGAACGTGGTGCAGTGCAGTTGGTTTAGCTTTCAGATCAGTTGATTATGCCCTGTGTTAAACTAAACCACATAGCCAGTGAATCAAGTATGAAAGGGCCCTCTTGCATCCTTTTTGAGTGAACTGGAGTTGATCTTGGACACTGACTTGATGGCCAGTTGGCAGTCGAGATGGGAGCGGAGGCTTTTGCGAGATGCCAGTTAGCCTTGGTGATGGTGCATCACTGGGCCAATCCCCCATCAAACAGAGTGTTCTGGTCTTTTAGTAGTCGTCATGTAAGTGACATGAGATTGGGGCCTGCTGTTCTTAAGTGTGTGTGTGTGTATGTGTGTGTGTGTGTGTGTTTTATAGAAGAATACAAGGCCCACCAAAGAGCCTGCAGTTTCTGTCAGAAGAAGGTTGCTGATGAGTTGATCTGCCTGGTTCTGTGTGAATTGCACAGCGATAGACTCATCCTCATGTTTAACATCAGCCTCATAGCAGGACACAACACGTGTATGTCAGCTGTATTGATTCATAGATTTGTATGTGTGTGTGTGTGTGTGTGTGTGTGTGTTTGCTCAGAATGTGTGGTTTGTGCATTAGTCTGAATTGTTGTCAGGTCATGGTGTGTCTATGTGTGACTGTCTAGACAGTAGTAGGTGTGTACTGTATTTCTTTGTGTGTAGCAAAACTCTATAATTTAATAGATATATTTGTAAATCTGTATTCGTGTAGTTCATTATCACAACATAATAGTTAGCTGTTTTCACATAGTATGAGAAAAATTCAGAATAAGCAGTATCTGTATTATTTTAAAAGATATTGTACATAATTTGTCGAGCTTAGCCTCCCACTGATTATGTTAAAATAAAACTAGACATTTGGAGAGAAAAAAAAATCATATCTAACAAATTACACCTTACATCTTTTAGGTTATATTGTTTTGACATGGAAATGATGTCCCTTTTTTCATTTTATCATTTTAGCTGGTTTAGCTGGCTAAACATAACAGTGAGAATGACTTAAATCATTTGTTTCTTTATATAATCTTAGCTGTGCTGGTTAGCTAAACTAGAATTTTTGCAGTCCAGGTCACCTAAGCTGTCTAAGCTAGTTTAGTGCAACTATGAGAATTAATCAGCTAACTAAACTAAATGAGAATGACTTGCAGTTGTTTCTTTCTTCATACAATTTTAGCTGTTAGCTGTAGCTAAATGCTAAAATAAGAATTGTTCAGCAAAGGAAACTGAGAATGACTTGCATTTTTATTAGTCTGTTTTTTTCTTTTTACATTTTAACTCCATTTTAAAATTTGAACTGTTAGCTACATTTTAATGTTATAATAAAAATTATACTTCTTTCTAACACCAGCTGCATCAGCTAACTACATGTCACAATGAGAATCACTTTGTTTCTAGCTACCTATTTGTGTTAGCTAATTTTAATATTACAAATGCCTTTGGAATATTTAATGTTAAGTATATATCATCTTGTTTGCATTAGCTTTATAAATGTAACAACTCGAATCACTTTTCAGTTCTTCTTATCTTAGGTTTTCCTTTTAGCTATCGCAACTTAGCTTAGCAATGCTATATAACCAGCTGAAATTATTGGAAATTTGAACCACATTGTGAATGTACATATGTGTGACCATATTTTTCCATAAGACTAAAAATTTGATAAATAGATAAATACTTCCTCTTTATAGCTGTTGCGCAAAGAAGTATATATTGAAGTATCCATGCTAACTATGCCTTTTGTTGTGTAAACTGCATACTGATTAGCAGACCTAATTCACTGATTTTAGAAAGTGGTCCTTCATCTCTGTATTGACTGTAAAGTTTTTTAAGTTGATTATATTTTGGTTTCTTCACAGTGCTTCACTTTTGCCAGATTGGTATGAAAGAGAAAAACACTTCCAGCGATTGTATTTGTCTGTGTTGACTAAAGGATGTCTATAAGAAACAAAAATTCATGCCTAACAAACAACATGTATGTAGATACGCATTATTATTTTTATCTTTTTTTGCAGTGGTTGTGTCCTTGCCGAGGAAAACTTTGTTTAACAGTCTTTGAGAACATAGGACTGCAGAATTCTTTCTGTTTCACATGTTTCACAAGATCAGTTCCCCGATCTTGTATGAACGCCTTTCTTGGAGCAGACAAAAGCACACTCTATTATTTACTGGCTGCTGGCTGTCCGCAAATGGACTTTAAGAGTTCAGGGATACAACGAACAAATAAAAAATTAGCCATGCAAAAGCACACAGAAGGTGAAATTTCAATTTCTCTCCTCCGTTTTGTTCCTTGTCTCTCTGTCTTTGCCTGAGGCGTCCTTCCATCATGCCCCGCTCTGCCCTGACAGCTACAGGGAAGTCTGCGGCTGTGGCATTGATGGAGATGAATGGAGGTGATTAGCGTCCTGCTGCTGTGCACCTGGTCAGGGCACAAGCTCACCCTATCTCTACTGAGAGAGGGCATTATGGGGGCAGCAGCCAGACGGAGAAGGCCTGTTGAAAGAGATAGGCCTCATGGTGGAGGTGAACCTGATGAATGAAATGGGACTAGTGGTGCAGTTAAAGGAGAGAGAGAGAAGTTCTGTCTGCTGGATGGTTAACCTCAGGAGTAGTAGTGTTCAAAATGGTAAAGGAAGACTTATGGGCATATGGCAGAAGTGATGGTATGAGATGGGACCACAAATGTGGGCATTGTGCCGGAAACAAAACGAAATGAAAATGTACCTTGTGGGTGAAGTGGATTCCAAAAAGTTTTATCTTCTAGAGAACAAAATGCCTGCTGTTTTGGATGGACTCGGGAGGCAGCAGAATATGCTATTGAAGCTGGGTCTGATGTTGAAGATGCCTAAAATAACAGTAATAGTGGACATGGTGGAACTGGAAACAAGTGGTACGTAGGTGTATGGGACAAAGAATAGTACACCAGGGTCTGATATAAGTGGCAGGAAGAAATAGTGGTCCTCTTGGGGCAAGAAATGGGAATCATGGTGAATATATGATAGAAACTGACCTAATTTAAGAATTGTATCTGGTGGTGAAGGTGATCATCAAAAAATAGTGGTGCAGCTGGTGGGCCACCAGCTGAGGGATTGGTGTATTTGATACACTATATGGCCAAAAATATTTGCCCCAACCTGCAATGACATTGTATCCAAATACATATACTTCCATATGGAGTTTGTCCCCCTTATATATAACAGCTTCCACTTTTCTTGGAAGGCTGTCCACAAGATTTTAGTGTGTTTCTGTTGGAATTCATGCCCATTTATTCTGTAAAGCATTTATGAGGTCAGGCACTGTTGCTTGATGAGAGGACCTGCCATGCAATCTCCATTCCAGTTCATCCCAAAGGTGCTCAGTAGGGTTGAGGTCAGGGCTCTGTGTGGGCCAATCAAGTTCTTCCACACTGAACATTAAGATTTCCCTTCATCATAGGATAAGGGGCCTGATTAAAACACTTATATAATTATACAATTATATAATTCAATAATAAACGGGTCTGGCCAAATATTTTGTCCATATAGTGTATGACTGACGATGTAATAGTGGTGGGCCTGTGCAAAGACAGCCCTGGTGCTAGTGCCGAATGCTAATGGATTTCAGCATGGTGGACAAACTGGGCCTCAAAGAGTTGTTGTGGTATGGCTGGGACCATGATGGAGCTCGACATGTTGGACAAACTGGGCCTCAAGGAGTAATTGGTGTATAGCTGGTATCACCGCAGAGTTGGGCATGGTGGACAAATTGGGTCTGAGAGAGTGGTAGTGTTGCTGTGCCACAGCTGGTCCCACCATTTGGCTCGATCAATCAGAGCTGGCCAGGCATGTTTTTTTATCAGTGATAAAATGTACAGATGGGCTGTTTATAGTTTGGGAGCAAGAATGTAGTAAAAACCGACTACTGATTCAATACATTTTCCAGTGTTAGTGAATCTGAGCATCTCTATCATGAAGTTATACCAACATCCGAGATGTTGTTGTGATCATGCCATGAGCTGACTTAAATGTTTTGTTTGTGCACATCTAATAGCAGGGATGCTCAACCTTTTTTTATGCCACAGACTTCATATTAAGGACAAATTTCCTGCTACCCAAGCCCCCTATTTTTAGTATTCCTGATGCATCAAATAGCGAAAGAGCACAAGGGTTCCATTTTTATACATTTAACAAAGCAGTGCTGAATAACTGGTTAACAATAGTATGCACTCTGCACTCACCACATCTAACGGAAATGCTGGGCTTGTGTGTCACATTAGAGCTCATCAAAATCTGGAAGAAGTAATCCGAAGAGATTTTGATACAAACGGTAAAAATACTGCAAATATACAGCATAAACTTTGTGATCTGCAGTGAATCTGACTTTAGATTCCACATAGATGCTCTGTGCAGTGAGAGTACAGTGTGTACAGAAATTTGAGAAAGCACTTTGTTCAGGACATCCAGCTAAAGATTTAGCATGGACGAATGACCAAGGCACTGGTGCAGATATTAAATACTGTGACTTTTGTACAGAACATTTTGTTATGTCATTGTCAGATTATGGGTTTGTCAAAATCTGCATTTGTATTTAGAATGAAAACTTTTTCAAGTTGTTTTTTTTTTATGTGCGCATTGGGAGTTGGCACGGTGGTGTAGTGGTAAGCACTGTTGCCTTGCACGTTCGGGATCCAGATTCGAGTTTGCATGTTCTCCCCGTGCTTAGTGGGTTTCCTCTGGGTACTCCAGTTTCATCCCCCATTTCAAAGACATGCAAATTAGTGTAACTGGCATTCCCAAATTGCCCGAAGTGTGTGATTGAGCGTGAGTGTGTGTATGTTTGTGTGCGCTGCGATGGATTGGCCTCCCCTTCCAGGGTGTACCCTGCCTTGTGCCCTAAGTCTCCTTGGTTAGGCTCCAGGTCCCCCTCGACCCTGTATACAGGAAAAAGCAGAATAGACTATGTGTAAGTGAGTAACTGAGTGCACTGAGTAGAAAAAATACAGAGGTAGAAATGCCAGGAATGTCAGCAGTATCTGGGGAATTCTGCTCTGACAGATCCTCAACCTCAGCTACATAATTCAAGTTCATCATTTATCTCAAGTAGAGATTTGTTTAGATCTGTTTATACTTGTTTATTTATTATGTTTGATAGATAATACTAGGATACTAAAGTACACCACTAAGACCATGACCAGGCATTTACTAAGGATGAATGAACGCTGTACTGTCACGATAATGAACGTGGTATTTTCTTATTCTTATTCCTTTTCCTTTATCTGTCTAGCTAATAACCCAGACCTAATCTGAGTTCAGCTTGTTATTATAAAACCGTTTAACGGTACAACAGCACACGCACATACACACAGATAAAGAGATTTAATCACACAATTATTATATGTACAAACATGCCACATTGGACTGTGTTGGGAAAATAATTTCAAGACTTCTGTAAAGTCCTTTGAAAAAGTATTTGCCCTTTCCAGTTTTATTTATTAATTTTTTTGTGTGTGTTTGTCGCACTTAAATGATTCAGATCATCAAACAAATTTTAATATTACACTAAGATAACCTGGGTAAATACAAAATGCAGCTTTTAAGTGATGATTTCGTTTATTAAGGGAAAAAGCCTATGTGAAAAAGAAATTGCCCTCTTGGTAAATCATTAATGAACTGTGATTTTTTGGAAAGCTGAGTTAATTTTCACTTGACACAACCAGGTCTGATTACTGCCAGACCTGTTAAATCAAGAAATCACTCAAATAGTACCTGTCTATTAAGTACAGTACTGTCTATCTAAAAGGGCAACACATTCTAAACAAATTCAGGAACAGCTGAGAAACAAAGTAATTTACATGTATCAGTCTGCAAGTGTCTCTAAATGGCTCAAAAAATACAAAATAAAGGTTTTGAAGTGGCCTAGTCAAAGTTTGGACTTAAATCCGTTTGAGATCCTTAAAGAGGTCATTTATGCTTGAAAACCCTTCAGTGTGCCCTAAATTAAAACAATATTGCAAAGGAAGGGCGCCACAATTCCTCAACGGCGATGTGAAATACTCAATGCCAGTTATCGGAAACGCATGATTGCAGTTGTTACTGCCAAGGGCGACACAACCAGTTATTAGGGGGCAATTACTTTGTCACATAGGGTTTGGACATTTTTTTCCCTTAATAAATGAAATCATTATTTAAAAATGTGTTTACTCAAGGTATCTTTGTGTAATATTAAAATTAGTTTGATGATTTGAATAATCTAAGTGTAACAAATCAGGAAAAAAGAAAAATCAGGAAGGGGGCAAATACTTTTTCTTACAGCAGTGTGTATATACAGTATATATATATATATATATATATATGTGTGTGTGTGTGTGTGTGTGTGTGAAAATAAACACACCTCTCAGGTCGATCTCTGCTGGCTTGCTTTTAATCTAAATGCAGCTCGCTGATAAAGACATTGTAGCAGTTGCCCTCTTGACCTGCTAATTGGATAAAATACCCATGGTTAAGTAAAATGCAGCGTGAGGTATAATTTATCAACACAAAGTCAGAGTGCATACCCGGCAACTGCGTATATGTGTGTGTGTGTGTGTGTGCGTGTGTTTGTGTGTGTGTGTGTGTGTAGAGAGTTGTGAATGTGTTAGAGATTGAAAACAATGCTCAAATTGAGACAGTTTACCGCACTCTTGTTCTTCTTTGTCTTTATTTTTAGACTACATTACAATCGATCCCACAAAAAGAGACAGCAAGAGGCAATGAAATCAATATTGATTTGTGTGTGTGTGTCTCTGTGCGTGTGTCTATGCGTGTGTTTGCACGTACGTGTTTGTGTGTTTCATGCACTTAGAGGGCAGTCTGTCAAACAGCTGTTGCACAGCCTCAATCAAAGCTTATGTTTACATCAGCATGACCAACACCTTCGACTTGCACGCTCTGCTGGGTAGGACATCGATCAATC
>JAOVVB010000011.1:4095402-4107630 GCA_028570985.1 Heterobranchus longifilis | reverse complement strand
ATATACACAGTCATGTATCAACATGTATCCTTTTTATCACATGGGTGAAGTGTGTGTTCTAGTCTCTCCATGGCAGCGTGATTGATTATTGTCTTCTCTTTTTTCCAAAAGCGCACAAATTTCTGTACAAATATTGAGCATGTAGTATAAGAAATCTTGCTTACTATTCATAAATGCTAGGATAAAAGTAGTAGTAAAAAAATAATTTAAAAAAGGTTGATGTTATGGAAAGTGAAGGTCAAGATTTGATGAAAATGTGAGCGAACACATACACAGAGAACCTTAAATTCCAATGTATTCTCAAGTACACCGTTTCTGTTTCAAGGCTGCCATTTGCCAGAAATCTGATTCTGAAATCTGAAATCTGACCATTAAAAAGGATTCATTAAGAAAAATAGTGCTTAAATGTATTTGTATGTATTTAATGGCATGTGTAACAGCTTAGTGATTACATGTCCACTTAAATATTCTAATGTTCAAAAGCAGACAAGTAAAACCTGACAATTTTGCTTTCTTTTTTGAAAAGCAAAAAAATAAAGTGAAATTTATATTAAATAAATAAATACTAAATATTAAATTTTCTAAAAAGTCCCTTATTTCATAAAAGGTGTTAAAATTAATGTCTAATTCTGTAATTATGTAATTTTCATTATTAGTATTATACATACATATAATACTGTAGATAGATACACTTAATTGTAGACTTTAATTATACACCAATCATCCATAACATTAAAACTGTTCACATTAAAACTACCTAGGTTTTGGGATGCCCTTCTGCCATCGGAGCAGCCCTGGCCAGTCGGGGAGTGGCTTCACAGGGCCTCTGGGTGTGTCCTGTGGCGTATGGAACTAGGATGTTAACGGCAGATCCTTTGGGTGTTGTTGGTTGAGAGATCGGACTTGTTTATCAGTGATCAATCGAATTAGAATCTAAGGAGTTGGTCAGCGGTCTTGGGTTCTTCTCCTACTGGGCCCCAGTCAGTGTTCTATTGCATTGGCCATGATGGAAAAGCACTAGAATTTTCTGGGATCAGTGCTGCATTTGCTTTTCTGTGGCATCAGACCAGGCATGGGTGAGCGTTGGATGCGCCCAGGCTCCTGTCACAACATCAGTGATAATGTGTTAATGTTATGTAATGTTAATGTTATGATTAGTATTTATATATCTCCATCCATCCACCTAGGAACCTTTGTAGTCCAAATAGGGACCGTGGAGGCCAATGATATTGTATTTCAAAATTGTTATTTGTTCCCATTTTACAACCATGGTGGGACTTCCAGTCAATATTCACACGTGCATTCACACACTACGGCCAATTAGCTTAATCTGCATGTCTTTGGACTGTGGGAGGAAGCCAGAGTAGCCAGAGGAAACCCACCAAGCACAGAGAGAACATGCAAACTCAATGCACACAGACCCCGAGGCAGGAATTACTGACCCTGGAGGTGCAAGGCGATACTGGCGAACAAAGATGTATTATTCATATAACTATAATGAAACTATAATAATAATAATAATAATAATAATAATAAGACTGATTTGGTGTTAAATATAATTCTTTAATGAAAGATATTATTTACATTATTAGTATTAAGTATTTATATTATAGATACTTACATGTATTATTGTAATTGTAGATTTTAATTGTATTATTAATTGTTTTCTTCTTTTAAGCTGGAAGGATTTTTATGGTTTTATAGTTATTTATTATTTATTACATTTTCAATGCTTTAAAAAATATATATTAATTAATTTTTCCTATTCATGCACCACTACTTTTTCTCTAGCTCATTGGTTATGCTTATCGGATAAATATATGATGATAAGTAAAAAAAAAAATGAAATAGAATTAAGTAAACTTTATTTATTTTAGCAAAAGAAATTCCTTAAATCAATGAAAGAAATTGACTCTGATGAGAGACTGAAAGACAGTTCATACATAAAAATATATGTAAGTGAACTACACACCTACAAGGTGGGCCAAGTGTAGAGAGCAAGAGAGACAATGGAGGCTTGGGCAAAAGAAAGAGGGCGGGCGAGAGAGTGAGACGTTGCCGGCTCTACTGAGGCCACTTCACGCCTGCTGAAAGGTGCTGACATCTCTCACCCTGATCCGTGAGGCATCAAGAGCCAAGCAGCAGGGACAGCATGTGTGTGTGAGTGTGTGTTAAGGCTTGTGTGTATTTTACTTACATCCTCGTGTTTTGCTAGAAAAGGATGATGTATTTTATTCATGCTGACTTAATACTCAGTTCTTCGCATAATTGAGCCCTTGTTCGAAGTGTGTGTGTGTGTATACGCCGCATGTGTGTGTGTTTGTGCATTCTCCCTGCCCCCGATATCGCTCAAAAGAGGTTGACTCAGAAAGATCTGCTAAACACTCACACTACATCACTCAATCCCTGTAGGAGGATTTTGCACACACACACACACACACACACACATGTGCATACAAACAAACATACAGACACACACACTTACCCTACAACACTCTCTGCCTGTAGGAGGATCTTATCCACACACGCACGCACACACACACACACACACACACACACACTACATCAGTCTTTTTCCCCGTAGGAGGATCTTACATACACACACTCATGCATGGGCAGCAGTACATTATGTAACTCTGTTATGCAACACACATCCATACAGTAGCTGGGTTCCCCCACTGGGACTCCTCCAACTCATCTCTCTGAAACACGACAAAGATACTAGCATGCCAAGAGGATTAAACGACTCACAAGCTCCTTCGTCTCACCTTTCGAGTGTCCGGTGCTTCAGAGGAAATGGGTTGTGAACGGGGGGAGGGTCATTTTAAGGTCTCGAGGTCAGAGGCTTTGCTCTCATATGGTCATAGGAGTAATAGCAGAGTACTCGATGTACGTCAGTGTGCAGGAGGTGGCTAGCATTGATCGTACTGATCAATAACTCAGATAATGATTGCGGGACACTCAAACGGAACAGCAAATGCTACTTGCATGGGTTTTTCCAGGAGATAGAAATGTAGCGTTTACCTTAAGTGTAACTAGGATTGTCAGAATTGTGAAATTACTGATATATGATCAATATATATACACTATATGGACAAAAGTATTTGGCCAAACCTGTTAATTATTAAATTAAGTTGTTTTAATCAGGCCCCTTATTCCCAATGAAGGGAAATCTTAATGCTTCAGCATACCAAGACGCCTTGGACAATGCTATACTTCCAACTTTGTGGGAACAGTTTGAGGAAGGCCTTTTTCTATTCCAATATGACTGTGCCTCAGCGTACAAAGCAAGGACTATAAAGACACAGTTTGATGAGTTCGGTGTAGAAGAACTTGACTGAAGTATATGTATTTGGATACAATGTCATTGCAGGTTTGTCCAAATACTTTGTCCATATAGTGTGTATATACTTGTATCATATCAATGTAAAAGAAGTATAGTAAAGTATATAGGCAGCCACTTATTAATGTAAGACAAATAACAAACTAAACCACCACCATATACCACATATTATTAAAAGGCATAACAACACTAAATCAGTACTAATCAGAAATAATTAAAGGTCACATCCTTAGCATCTTCGTGATTACCTCATCTAATCACGATTACCCCAGTTATTTGCAATTAAGCAGTTATATAATACTAATGACTGGCTTAGTCATGATACTATAATTATGACTGTAAATTACATCAACACGATCCTCGATACTCAAAAGAAATAAGCTATAAAATACTGTATATGCTTGTCCCCCTCTCACCCTGTATGAACCTGCATTATAATTACCGTTTGATATTTCTGTTTGTTTTTGTTTACTAATCATTTAATTGGTTTACATATTGATATTTTCATAATCATATGAAAGAAGAATCAATGATACCAGAACCAAGAAAAGCATACACTGATGCTAGCAGATGGTTTGCTGCCATTTTGTCGAGTACTTGCTCATTTTCTCCCTCTATCTCTTTTGTCTCATTACACTTGTGGTTGTGAAATATAAGTTTCACAACCACAAAGAAATGCTTCTTAAGCATTTTCTTTAGTCTAATCTTTCTGTTTAAAATGAATCCTGTATTAAAAAAAAGAAAGAACAAATGGTGGCTATTAGTACCAAGCTAACAGCTGTGTCAAGTTATTACATAAGCTAACTAGAAGCTAGCTGCCATGGCTTCTTAACAATGCTTAGAAATATGAATAGCAATTTAGCTAATTCAGAAATATTAACATATATCTTGTTTTCAGTTTTATTATGACAATAACACAATATCATGCTACTACAGAATATTCCCCAAGTGAACTAGCAGGATGCTAATTAATGATTTTCACACAGATTTCTGTTATCATAGGCTCTCACATATTTACTACAAATAATCTCTTTATCTAAATGTTTCCTTAACCTTAATGACCCTTTTGCTTAAATAAAATGTTATTAAAAAGGAATTAAAGGGGGAGAAAATGATGACGTTAGCTAGAACTAAGAAAAGCATATACTGATGCTAGCAGATGGCTTGCTGCCATTTTGCCCAGTGCTTGCTAATTTTATTTGTTTGTCTTATTAGAGTTGTGGTTCAGCAATATATTGCTTCTTAAGTTAAATCCTTTTCTTTATCATAATATTTTTGCTTATAGTAAATACAAAAAAATATATATATATTTTTTAAAATTTCCATTAGGGCCAAGCTAACACCTGTGATGTTAAGACATGAACTCGCCGAACTACCCCAAATGCACAGAAATATGTACAACAGCTTATTCAAATAATTCAGAAATTTTAACATATACTTTATTTATTTTTTTTTTTTTATATGACCATAACGCAGTATCATGCTACTACTGAACATTCAGTCGAGTCCCCAGCTGGTAAACTAGCAGCATGCTAGCAAATGATTTTTCCTTAAATCCAGATTTAGCATCAAACCCAGTTTAATGCTGCTGTTTAGCCCAGCGCTTTTGTGTGGAAGGTTTTATGATGCAGCTTGTCTGTGTGCTGTGCATTAGCACATAGTGCTTCTTGTCATTGCTAAAGGGCAGGTAGCATCTGGGTTGCCATGCAGAGTGCAGCCCAAATTACACCACTAATCTTTTCACTACAGAAATGATAGCAAAGAGGCAGAAGAGGCAAAGGAACAGAGCAGGATGTCTGTTTCTGCTTACACATCATGAATCTATTGACATTGGTTTAATGATATACTGTGATACATTTTCAGACAAAAAGTACATTTTGCATTCGGGAACGGCACATAATCCAAGCTGCTTAAAGTCCATTGATTTGGAGTGCCATGTCTGCTCGTGTTGGTTCACTGTGTTTTATCAAGTCAACACAGCCATAAACCAGGAGATTTTAGTGCACTTCATTCCTACGTCTGCTGGCAACCTTTATGGAGATGCTGGACTTACACTAGCTAACTATACACTAACTGGTTTACTGACCATGACGTTCCTAGATTTGATTGGCCAGCCAACACACCTTTACTCCATATAGAATCTGTAGTTTATTAAAAAGAGGAAGATGAGAAATACCGAACCTAACAATACAGACAAGCTGAAGGCTGCTGTCAAAGCAACCTGGATCTTCAAAAAGGCCTCAGCAGTGCCACAGGCTGATCGCCTCCACGCCCTGCTACATTGATGCAGTAATATCATAAATTCCTAAAGGGGCCTGACCTGAGTGCATAAATGAACATACTTTTCAGAAGTAAACATTATTCTGCGAATATATATTTTGCTAAACTGGATTTTTATGAGCTGTTGGCTATAATCATCAAAATTAACACACAAAAAAAGGCTTGAAATATTTCACTTTACATGTAATGAATCTAGAATATATAAATATCACTTTTTAAAATAAAAGTATTTACAATACTTTAAATAGAGTATTTTTTATATAGACAGTATGTTGCTTATTTTTTTTACATGCATAAAACTATGACAAGTATGCAACACTTTCATTTATTCAACACTTCCACTTCCAATCAGGATCGAGAAATCAGCGGTTTTATATGAAATCAGCTGTTTTATATCATACATAACAGGGCTTGATTATAGTTTGGATAAACATTGAATTCAATGTTTTTGTGATTTTTTTTCTACATCCTAGAACCATCTTGGAGATTCAAAAACTGAAATGACACATATGGCATTAGCTAATTAAGTAACAAAACAACTACAGTCAGATGTTATTTGAAGACAAAAAGGTCAGCTGTTCTGGAACATTTCTTGCAAGAACTGTATTGTCCAGTCCATTTGCAAAACCCATCAAGCACCATGATGAAATTGACTCTCATGAAGATGATCCCAGGAAAACAAGACCAAAACTTACCCTTGCTGCAGAGGAGAAGTTGATTTAGAGTCACCAGCCTCAGAAATCACCAAATACTGCAGTTTTTACAGAGAAAAAGTAATTTCAGTATGAACATATACGTTGTGCAAATGTCTTGGAAATATTAAGACTGATGCACTTTTTCGAACCTGTTTTCATCCCATTTCTATTTAAAGCCAGGATGTGTATCTAATTTTATTTGTAAAGCTTAGTGGATCAGCATTTTACACTACTCTGTGTTTGCTTTCTGAGAAGTGGCCATTCTGATCTCTCTTACTTTTATGTCTCCGTTTCATAATCAAACTAGGCAAAGCTACAGAGAGTGGTGGGCCTGTCTGATGTTCACATTTGAATTTAGCTGGTTGGATTATTTTCCCCGAAAGCGCAACTCACATTAACGCCGCACGGTCATTTCCCCTCAGGGCAATTTTGAGGTTAAGAGCCCAGCCTAAGGGCAGGATGGCCTTTGCCTACAGCTATAATCAATCATTTGACCACTGGGACAAAGGAGAAGGATGTGTGTTCATGTGTTTCAAGTGTGTAAATTTCTTCTCATCCCTTCTGCTTTCTGTTTAGAGGAGCGTGCCGATTTAAGAATTGTTTAATGTTGACTGGTGCCATATCTCTCCAGCTGGTCTTTTGCTCTTACACTGAGCTCCACAGGACACACACTCACAGGAAGAACTCACACTGAGCCATGGGGGAGTGGACAAAGTCCTGCTGTTTCACACATACACATAAGCTTGAGAGATCCAGAGGAAAAAAATTCAAGTCTACACACTATAGTTTTTTTTTCTGTCATACACACAACTCCTCACAAATCCATTATCAGATCATACATCTGCAATCAATAATATTCATGCCACAACTGTAAATGTTCAAAAATTGTCCATTTTTACAACTCTTTACTCTTTACAACTTTACTCACTCATTATTGGTTTATCCATTCGTTGCTCACATGTAGTGTCTCTCTTACAGTTAGTGAAGGGAGTCATTAATGTTTCATAATTGATCATGATCGATTAATAGTTCCTTTAACCACAGAGTATAATGCTTCTTGTTTTTCGTAGTGTTTTCTGAAAATCAGTCCCATCACCCATCATTTACTACTTTACACCCAGAGTACATTACAAATACTTACATTAACCAGGATTACTTGCATAAGAAACTATTAATGTTAGAAACACCAAGCAGCTGTCAAAGCAGAACTACATTGTCATTGTAGGCCAGCTCGTATTTACTGTTGTGCATACCCAATTGGGACAGATTTTGCATATTGTGCTCTTCATATTAAAGATGTTCCGTCCTTGGTGGTTTTACTTGTGTAATTTTTCAGAAAACCAAAGTACGGCCCCACCTGGACGCATTTTCTTTTCCCAGAAAAATTGTATATAAGGTCATGTGTGAATGCCGTCTGGTCTTTTACACAACCTTGTTATGAGCTTGTGCAATTATCGGAATAATGCACATTCCCTGGAATTTTAATGTGTTCCTGCAACGCAGCAGTTGCTCACATTTGCAGAAAAAAGCATGAAACGTGGAGTGTTTTAGGATTTTTTAAGGATTAAAATCGATTGCCATTTTTCTTAATTGATCGCTTGAAAAGCACAGGAAATCAGCTTTTCAGTGACTATAATAGATGATCATCCCATCAATACTTAATAGTGCTAAATTAATAACACGATAAGCTGTTTAGCCTGTTTCTAATCATGCTAATATTTTTACAGCATTTTTTTTTTCTTTTCAATTCATGCTTTTGCTTTTTCACAAAACTGAATGTATCTATGTTGTCTTTTAACCATGAACTTTTCTGAAAATTTCTAGCAAGGCATATTTCACTTTCCACTAATTATCCTTGCTATGCTTATTGTTATTACTTGTGCTAGAAAAGGGGCCTGGTTATACATCGTTCATTTTCTCATTTTTAAAATTACCTTAACTTAGATCTGGTAAAGTAAAATAGCATACACAATCAGATAACTACTGTATATTAGCGTAATATATATGAACACACGAGACACTAAATATTTTTTGTCTAGCAAGGCCCGAGATTTTATAAGGTAAGCTAATTTTTTATTTTTATTTGAATGTCCAGTCCTTTAAATCCTGGTCTTAACAAAAAGCCTATAAAGCTAAAAGGTGGTAATGAGTGCAGAAGGTGGGTTGCGGTACACTGTAACTCAGCCCTTAAAAGGATCCTACAGAGGGTCATTAAAGCTCCCACTTTTCTGACCAACAGTCATTCACTGACCCGATTAATCACTGATAATTAATCTGCTGACATCATCAAAACGAGACCCTTGGCAGGGAGAGTGAATCCATTAACAATCCCAGTGTATGCTTCCAGTGCTGGGTTGCTAGCGTAGCAATATGAGCATTTGGCTGGACAGCACTAGCGTGGTGCCATATCCTAGCATTTTACTCTAGCATTTAGGGTCTCATTGATGATTGTTGTAATTCAGTAACATGTTTTGAAAAAAAAAAAAAATGTGAGGCATGTATTTAAGTATAAGATGTTATAAAAAGCTTTACCATTGGTGTATGTAAATGACATGTTAAGGAAGTAAAAAAAAAGTAAAATATTAAATAAATAGACATTAAACCTCATTTAACCTTAATTTATGATTCCTCTTGGCACCGGCAGCTTTAAAAACCAAACTGAAAGTGGCTTTGTTTTCTTCTTGCTCGCGTTCATGCTAACATTCTTGGAACCCAAGGTGGTGCTGTGTCTTTACTAAACCTTGCACGACATGCAAAAAAAACCTCGCAACCCCACTTGTTTTTATCTTTCTACTAACGCAAACGGCTCGGTTTGTTGGCTCGTATGCCGAAAATACTTCATGTGCCGAGGCAAATTTCATGCAAAATTCCAGTTCCGAAGGCGAAGATTTGGGAAGCAGGGCGTTTGTATGCTGTGGTACCGGTGTATTTTATCAGAACAGTCATGTTGTATTCATATTTGAAACATCTTGAATGTGTGAGGCTGGACTTGTAAGAATACAAGTGACCGAAAATGAGTTCCAAGACGGTCACTATGCGAAAAGACTTTACTGTAAACGCAGTTGCTTGACTGGTGAGAAGTTGTAACATCTGTGTGGGTGTTTTGCATTTCATTGAGACGAATATAAAATTCATAATCTTAGTCAATAGTGTGGGTTTATACAGAGGCCGACATCATCAAACACAAATAATCCATAATCTACACTTAGAAAACAAGCATGGGTCCTGGCATCTTCACGGACAAGGCATGGATTTTCCAGGACAAATGCATGGTAAAAATTTATGAAGACACTCGGACACAACAGGGTGTATTATAGGTATATAGGTACTGTATACAGAAAAAATTATCAAGGCATTATTACTAAACGTGAAAAATTGGTGACAGTAACAATACTTTTATAAAAGCTGACCTGAACTAAGCTGAACTTCTATTATGAAACTACCACAGTCTGAGATATGATGTTAGAATACAGTAAGCTTATGTAGAAAGCATAACACAACACAATAAATAGATCAATCAAGAACAACATTGTAACCATGGAAATGAAAGGTTCGTGTCAGTTTTACAACAGCTTTTGTTTTTTACATACATAGATATAATAAAAATTTAAACAATTTCACAGACATCTCAGGGCTGCCCAGTTTTCATTAGGACTTTACAACAATCAGCCATAACATTAAACCCACCTTGGTTTTAGATTCCTCTTGTGCCACCAAAACAGCTCTGGCACCTCGGGGCATGATTCCATAAGACCACTAAAGGTGACAGAAAAATAACAGTAGACTTGTTTGTCCTGGACATCCCAAGGATGCTTGGTCGGATTAAGATCTGAGGAATGTGGAGGTTTGGATCAAGAACCTTGAACTCTTTGCCTGCTAAGCCCTATACAGCCCTATACTGTAATGCACTGGGTGTTCTGATACCTTTCTCTCCTAGCCAGCATTTTTTGATGATCAAGGATCTTTACTTCATCTGTTGGTGGTGTTAATACTATGGCTGGTTGGTGTAAATTCTGAATTTTCTGTATTGTATACACTAAAGTATATTGAATAAGGTACAGTATATAAGTTCTGTATATTCTTATTGGTATATTTTAAAGGAATATCCACATTTTTTTCACCTTTGTGACTATTTCACCTTTGTAAGTGTAGTTCAATAATATAAAAATGTGAATCTATATAAATAAAAGAACTGTGCATCTCTTTCAGTGATATCTTTTACGCTTCATACATAGAAGGACCAGAAACCAGTCTCAGAAAAATTTATGTCCGTATGTCTGTATGTCTGACCATCCAGATTTTGCCACAGCATCACGCAAAACTGGCTGGACAGAATTTAATAAGCCTTTGCTTAAGTCCTTCAGTATTTGCCTGTTAAACCTGTGCCATAAATTCATTTAAAAAATGTTGAGTAGAAGGGAAGTTGTGAGCAGTTAAGTGCCAGATTATGTGACAGCATCTAGTGTTTTTTATTTAAAAAAAAACATTTTATTACTCATTCAGCGCTTTAACCTCAAGGTGGGCGTGGCTCCACGCGTCACTCGACAGAAGACACAGAAACGACAAGCTGGCAAAATCCTCAAATTACACAAATGACAACGTCACTCATCATGGGTTACTCCGAAAAGAAAACTGAATTTTGCACCATAGAATAAATCAAAATGTTAAGTAGAAGGGACGATATGAGCAGTTATGTGTCAGATGCTGATCAGCTTATTTTTAGCTTTAACCTTATAACTGTTTCTACAAACACTTTGCCCATCAACAACGGGTACTTCTAAATCCTGGCCTCGACTAACAAAAGATTGAATAACTGGTTAAATTGCATGGCTCTGGTAATCAAAAGACACAACATGTGTCTCTGACATGCGTCCATAGTCTGGGCCAGAAAGAATTCAGAGTTATACTTTACACCAGTTGTGATAAGTGGCCCATGGTTCTGCAAAAGCCCAAACGAATCCACTTTAAGATATTTACTAACATCAAATAATCTAATGTAGATGCCAAAAGTGAAATTTATATTGACGGTAGCTTATTTTGGAAAGACCTGGGAGGGGCCCAGTGAGCTAAGAGACTATTGAAGTGTCACACATCAATTTATTTTATTACATTAAAAAGCACTGAGAGAGACCAGTGCATATTAACACTTCTCTCTCTCTCTCTCTCTCTCTCTCTCTCTCTCTCTCTCTCTTTCTCTCTCATTGTTTTAGCCGAAAAGGAGAAATCAATAGCCACAAATTAATCATTCAGCCCAAGGCAATTAGAAAGCATGAGGGAGGAGTGAGTGAGTGAGTGAGTGAGTGAGAGAGAGAGAGAGAGAGAGAGAGGGCAGAGCTGCATGCTGAGAGACAAACGTAATTGTAGTGATTTAGATTAGCCTTTTTAATCAGTGTTTTCTGGTGTGGAGAAAAGATTGTTGGTCAGTGGATAATTACAGTGTTTGTGCTCCGCTGTAAGTTCTATAATTTAATGCGCGAACACACACTTAAGTATGTATCAAGTTTGTGTCACAAACGTGCAGTCCGCAACAGACGTTCATGTGTGATCACCCGAACACAGAAAAATCATATGCAGAGATTTCTCAAAATATAATTTTTTTTGTAATTTAGCAAATTTTAAATTTCAAATTTTAACCTATAAATACAGCACCAGTTAAATGTTTGGACACACCTCCTAATTCAATATTTAGCGATTTATTTTCTTCATTCTACATTAGAACAATACAAGATTTATCTTTTTTTTTTCCTCAAAACTACGAAATAACATGGCATTAGGTAACAACAGCAACAAACTTATTTGAAGACACGGAGGTCAGCCTTTCTGTAACAGTTCCTGCAAGAACAGTATTGTGTCAAGTGCATTTGCAAAACCCATCAAGCTCCATGATGAAACTGTCTCTCATGAAGACCT
>JAOVVB010000011.1:4082156-4095302 GCA_028570985.1 Heterobranchus longifilis | reverse complement strand
TGTTTGCTTTTTTTTTTTTTTTATTTATTTTATTTATTAAGCCAACTTTAAATTAGTGATTTCATATCAAATTATTGATATCCATGTTTGACAAGAATAGCTTTATTTATTCTAAAGTTATATTTATATGATGATCCTGTGTGCTATTATTTCAAAATGATATAAAATAAGTTTAGGATAGCATTCCCGCTCTACCACTGAAACTATTATATATTCGTAAAAAAAAAAATTCCAGGGGTAGAGCGGGAATGCTATCCAAAATATCAGGTACATATTAAATAAATCGCATTACAAGCTGGGCGTATGGTGAGGACTTTTATTTTATACGGAAATGAAGAATATGAGCGTAGATGGCTTCCTGGCATTTTACTGATCGGTAGTCCTGAAACCGGGGGAAGAATCCATGTACAGACCTGGTTGTGTGATATAATTTTTTTATTTTTTATCGCGACATACTTAGGGGCATTGCCCGAACACTGGAGTAGGTAAGTATCAGTTAATGTGCCTGATGCTGTTATTTATTTCTTTATTTGGAGAGCTCAATGATTTGACCTTTGAATACGGTTTACGCCCTCTAGTGGGAGTTAATTTTTCTTGAATTTATTCCTCTTCTTCTTAGGTTAATTTAGGGAGTGAAAAGGACAGACATATCATTTGAATGAAAAAGAAAAAAAAACATTTCTGAGTATATTTAATGATTATTTTTATTAGTATTATTATTTTTCCAATTTCTGTCCAGACATCTCCTTTAAACGTTGTTGATGTTATTCTTCTGTATAGTAAATTATTCACTAATTTCACTAAAGTCTTGCACATATAAACTGTTTATCTACTTTTAACAGTTAAACTTTGAACTGTACACGTAGATCCAGTTGCAATTCATGTGTTAATATTAATACGCTCATCTGTGTTTCTATGGCAACATTGCATTGATATGGACTTGTATGGCAGATTCTCTACATAAACATAATACAGGAAGAATAAAATCTAATAATATGTTAAAGACATGTTATATATGGATATATAGTCAAAGATGTTATTTTTTTTGGTAAGAACTAACCCTTATGGAAGTATCCTCGTGTGTCAGTGCTGTTTAATTAAGCACTGTCGCTTGAGAGGGAGTGCCGTTATGATGAATATCGGTATGATCTTCAGTGTGATATTGCACACAGTTCCACAAAC
The DNA here is from genome assembly GCA_028570985.1 of Heterobranchus longifilis. Classification (NCBI taxonomy): domain Eukaryota; kingdom Metazoa; phylum Chordata; class Actinopteri; order Siluriformes; family Clariidae; genus Heterobranchus; species Heterobranchus longifilis. Next base: position 4,094,120 of record JAOVVB010000011.1, on the reverse strand, counting down.
ACCATTTATCGTCAACAGATTATAATTTGCACACCTGTGATATGTAGTGATGCAGTTAAACATAGTTAAAAGTAGTTAAGCTGTTTTTGTTTTTTGCTTTTAATTCTGGTGTGTTCCTGTCAAAACATGTCAGAAGCACTGTAATTACTGTACACACATTCAACATGTAATGTATTTGCGCTCACGAGTAGTTATAAGGATGGTTCCTACATAATAATCAGGTGTACAAGATGTTTTTAAAACTTTCTTGTCCATTTTTTTTTTTAAGTAGTGAAGATGTTAAAAAATGTAGCCTCATAAACGCGGCGCTTTAACAACGCAAACAGACAAGCATATTTACATGCAGGCACATGAGGCATTTCCATTTTGCATATTTAAACGCTATGTAACCAAAAGTATGTGGACACCTGACCATCACACTCTTCCGTTCTTTCTGCATACCGCATTCTAGATTGATTTTTTTATTACTGTTAAAGTCTTTATTCCATTTATCCAATGAGTGGCGATTAGCCAACGATTATGATTTTTACATTTATTAATGAACACATCACCACACTTTTTTTTTTATCACAGTCTTTAAAGTTAAATTTAATGCTTGTGGGACATCCGTGAGACAAGTTAATTGCTTATGTTACATCAGCACTGAACAGATCTTCCCTCACACACACACACACACAAAAAAAGCAATGCAGCTTGTCATATGACTGCGAAACGAGAATGAATGTACAAAGTATTTCCTGTGGAGAAAAAAAACTCCATGTAGACTTTTACAAAGCACTGACTGTAAGCGTGTTTTCTTCGTTAAACAGTTTAGTTTTAAAATCTGTTTATTATACAACCTGTGATTTACTGTGAGAGCAACTGTTATAGTAAATGAATGTACATTTACTGATTTGAGAATTGTGTGATTATAAGAGAACTTTATATGATTTGATGGAGTTTCTAGTTGTCATTTCTACAGTCAGGCCCATAGATTTTGGAACACAGATCTTGTTTTTGGCTTTTGCCTTCTGTGGATTTAAAATGAAACACTCAAGACTTTCAGCTTTAATTCACAAGGTTGGCATCAACCATTCAGGAATTACAGCCATTTGTATATGGTTTATTATCTCACAAACGTGAGTTCACCCCTGACATTTCAGCAACAACTTTATTATATGTTCTCAAGGGACAATACTGTCTGTATGTTAAGTTATTTTCAGAGGACAGTAAATCTATACTGTTATACAAGCTGGACATTGACGACTCTAAAATATATCTAAGTTTTATTTCTATAGTGCTGTCCTTTGACAAGATATATTAAAATGTTTGCTGAAATTAAAGGGGTGTACTCACTTTTGTCTATATACAGGAATTGTCCAGAAGTCTTAGGCACCACAATATCTTTAGTACATTAAATATTTCCAAACATACCTTCAAAATAATTATCATTACAGAGGAATATTTGCAAAACCCAGGATTCTACATTAGTTTTTTCTTTTGCATCTGAAAACTGTTTACAAACATTTGTACTTAATAATGCAAACATGATAAGCATGTACAGTATAAAAACCTTTGTACTGAAGATAATATGGCACCTAAGACTTGTGCACATTACTGTATATGATGGCCACAATGCTGCCTTTACTTTATATATCTGCTATCACATTTACATAAATGAAAAGTCATCCAGGTTTTAACACATAAAAAACTATCAGGTTGTCACTATCATGTTGTTTAATCCCCCACCAAGCCTTCTCGTGAAATCCTATAAACCCTGACCACTCATGAGGATTACTCTTAAGATGAGGAACAATCTTTCCCTTTATGTTCTCCATTCCTAGTGTGTGAAGAAAATGAATAAATGTTCACAGACTTTTTACTATTTAGAGACTTGAGCTAGTTTAAAAAGCTAGTTGTACATTTTAAATAATGAGTGTTTCTCATACTTGATTAAGAGTTGTGAAACGTCATTTGCGTGATATTGTGAAATTTAGGATTTTAACAGTAGACAGAGTGGTTTGTTTGAGTTCCTGCTCATATTCCAAAACAGCTGCTCTTTGTACCTCATTGTGAACCTTTAAACAGATTCATTTCCCCCCCACACAAAGAATGTTCCCCGGAACCCGGAAGAGAACGAAAGACAAAGGCAGATTAGTTTCACTGTCTAGAACCAATAGTTTTAGGATTGTTATGGCTGATTATGACATGTTCGCAGTTTCACCTAACCTCAGATTGAATAACATTTACTTTCTGAAGAAAGTTCTTGCTACGAGTTTGGCGTTCCCTAAACTGCATGTCAGAAGGAGCCTTTACATTAGGGACCTGTGCACGCATCTGAGTACCCTTTAAACCCTTTAAAGAATTTTCAAAGACTTTTATTATTTTTTTAAAATCAAATGTGAACATTTCACACTGTGCCCCGGTACGAATTGATAAAAAATTTAAGAAATGCTGAGATCATGGTGTTGTGTATTATGGTCGCCCTTGACAATTTCTCCAAAATATCAATAATATGATCATTCTTTGTGTGTATTGGAAGATCAAAAACCAAATAGGTGCACACTGCCACCTACTGTGTCCGAGAGAGTAAATACGCAGGAGATGAGGCAATCTTAGACTGGAAGGGTATGAAGAAATTGTGCCTAGTGTAAAAACGCACTGAATCATCACATGCTTTCCTCCAGTCATGTTATTTATTAATTTTTTTTAGTTAACAAGTGATATATCAAAGTAGGACTTTCCTCCAAGTGTGGAGGACGCTGCTCTTTACAGTGCATGAGCAAGCAATTGGAAAAGATGAGATTGGCTGGCATCACGTGTCTCAGAGGAAAAACGTGATCGCCTTCACCCTCCCTGTCCTAATGATGGGTGGGAAATGACTACAACTTAATTAATGGAGAAAATCTGGAAAATGATAAAAAAATTTTTTTAAAAAGTCTTAACTTAAAGTCTCACTTTCAAGGATGATCTTTTTTTCTTTGTTAAACAATGTAGTTTTTAAATCTGTTTATTGTATTTATAGGGCATAGATTATGTACAGAATTCTCCACACAAGAATGGGCGGTTACTAAAAAAAAACATAAATGTTTTTAAAAGAAATCTGTGAATTACTGTAATGCAGGTTTACTGGTTTGAGAATTCTGTGATATTATAAGAGCTTGGATTTTCAGGTTGTAGTTTTTACTTTATATACCATCAAGCCCATAGATTTTGGAACAAATACACTACCGCTCAAAGGTTTGGGATCACTTGCAAATTGCTTTGTTTTTTGTTTAGTGATTTCTTTTCTACATTCTACAATTCTGCAAAAACAGTATTGTGTCAAGTTGCATTTGCAAAACCCATCAAGCTCCATGATGAAACTGTCTCTCATGAAGACCTTCCCAGGAAAGCAAGACCAAAACTTCATTTAGAGTCACCAGCCTCAGAAATCACCAATTAACAACCAGCACCTCAGATTAAAGCCGTTATGAAGGATTTACACATGCGCATAAGTAGCAGATATACATCTCAACATCAATTGTTCAAAGAAGATTATTGAATATTTTTGGTTTTACAATGTAGTAAGAAGTAAAAATCAGGAACGACCCTGGGATTATACAGGCTAAAGAGTTGTGTAAACTTCTAATCAGGTGGTTTAGTTAATGGATGGAACAAATATGTGGCAAGACTTTTAGTTTCTGAAGCCAGAGTGTCCACCTCTTAAACTAGGGAATTCTTAACTGAATTGCGAACGTCTGGAGAATTTCTGTAGATGATCTTCAGCAAGCAGTCATGCAGGCACGGTTTGAGGAAGAGACACCAGACGCCTTTTTGACTCCAGGCCAAGCAGGTTTTGAAAAATAAATAACCATTTTAATTCATATAATGACACATTATTCTTGCTATCTTGATTATCATTATGAAAAAAAATTGGTAATGTCATTAAAACATTCATTTCTCTCTCAATACTTTTGGTCACCTAATCATTTAGATTTGTAGGAAATTGGAATAAAAAAAATAAAATTGAAAGAATTTTCTACACCTTGAAACTGAGAAGGAATTGAAAATGTTGAAAATATAAATTCTTTCATTGTGGAATTTTATTATTATTATTATTATTATTATTATTATTATTATTATTATTATCATCATTATTATCATTATTATTATTATAACCTCATCACCATCACTCTTCTTCAACAAGGCAGAATCAAGAATCATTAGGAATCTTTAAGAATTTTGTATTTTATAAAATTTGAAAAGGAGAATGTGTAATCTTAAATATGTAAATAATTTAAATGCATAATATATATTTAAATTGATAACTAAATCTTTCAGTAAAGTAAGGATTTTAAACAAAAAAAAAAATCAGTGAATTTAGAATTTTCAGCTAACAGCAAGAAAAGCAGCTCATTTCCTCTGACGATTCTCTCCTTTTCTTTGTCTTTGTGTGTGTGTGTGTGTGTGTGTGTGTCCCAGGTGTTTCTAAAGTGAGAACTGAGCTGCGTGTTGGATGAATGTAGCGAATGCTATGGCGTGTTTATGGATTTTTTTATTCCCCTTGTTCGGTTTAATCTTTTTTAAATTATAAGTCAATAATGGGGCTTGTGAGAATATGAGTCTTAGTTGAGCATTTACACACACACACACACACACACACACACACAACAGTACAGAACCCATATACACAGCATTAACGGAGCGATGTGTGAAAAGTCCACTTCGCCGGTGTGTCTGCAGCATGCACACTCATGCCGTGTGTTTGGAAGCTAGCGTCTGTGTGAGTGTTCGGAGACTTGCAGTGCGAGCGTATTGCTCTTCCCTTCTCTCTTTATGCAAACCTGAGAACGGTAGGTGTGTGTGGGTGTGAAAGAGAGACAGAAAGAAAGAAAGAAAGAATGAAATAAAAGCGACGCATAAAGGCAACAGAGCTTCGTGATTTCATCTTTCATGTCACCTGGTAGTTGTGTAGACTACGGTTCGGTTGTAATACCAGTTCAGAACCATTCATCGTGATCAGGGGTCTGTACAGTATATAACATACATTATAGAACAGAACACTTCCTCCTGCCTACTTTTACCTCCTACATATGACGTGCTTAAAGAAGAAAAGAAAGGAACACTATATAAACAGTTTGTTAATATTGGATGTCGCACCTCCAGGTTCTGGGTTCGATTCCCGCCTTGGGTGCTTGGAGTTTGCATGTTCTCCCTGTGCTTGGTGGGTTTCCTCCGGGTACTTGGTTTCCTCCTACAGTCCAAAGACATGCAGGCCTGGTTAATTGCCGTTTTCAAAGTTGCCCGTAGTGTGTGAAAGAGTGTGTGTGTGTGATCATAGATTGATCACCCCGTCTAGTGTGTACCCTAAGTCTCCTGGGATAGTCTCCAGGATAAAGTGCTATAGATGATGAGTGAGTGAGCACATTCATGCCAGTTTTAGTATAAGGATAAAATTGTAGAAGGTCCACTTAAGTGTGCTTTTTGGTTCAAGTCCCCTGTGTGTTTTGTTTTTTGTTTTTATTGTAATGAGCTTTGTGATATTTGCTGGACGCAATAACGGGCATGTGTGGTGCGTTGTTCTTGCTTTCAAAGTTTGCACAGGTTTGGAATCAGACCAGAAAGTTCCTCATCGTGCCTGCAAGGTCATCTTATCTGGGTTACTTCCTAACTCAGCTGTAGTGTAAAAAAATAAATAAAAAAAATCTATATTCGTGTATGTGTGTTCTAGAAAAGAGTGACACGGCAAGAACTAGAGAGGAGCAGAATACGTGATCTGATACTGAGTGTGTAAGAATGTGTGTTTCTGCTGAATACAGTAAACACTATCTTATACTACTACAACAAACTGTCAGGAGCAGTGTGCTTTATGCCAAAAAAAAAAAAAGAAAAAAAAAGCATGCAGTAGAGGCAAGAGCGAAGCTAGAGCTAAATTATAGATTAGGCTTGTTTATGTTCAGTTTCGGGAAACGCCTAATGGAACCTTTGAGGATGAAATTGGGTTTTCCTGTGCGTTCATTTCTGCAGGCGCGACAGGAGTTCGGTGCGTCAGGTTTCGTCCCCAATCGAGACGACCGCTCAAGGGCCCTTAACTTAACTTGGCTCTGTGCTTGGATTGTGGATAAAAGTGTCTGTAAAATTAAAAAAACGCAAATACAGGTTCTCCTCTGTAGTGAGTGTTGTAGAAGTAGAGTTTCAGGGCTCCCCCAGAGCAGAGTCGGGGCAGTAACGAATTCAGTATTTAAGCCTAGACTCTTAAATGCTTGATCTTTTATATTTAATTCAATCGAGTTCAATTCAATTTTATTTATATAGTGTATTTAACAATCATCATTGTCGCAAAAGCATCTTTACGGAATCCAAAAAGAAAATTATGGGAAGGTCGAGAAACATGTGTATAAATCCAAACGATCAGACATTGTCCCTGATGAGCGAAGCCGATCTTCCTGAAATGCCAGTAGGAAGGAACCTTGAGAGGAACCAGACTCAACAGGGAACCCATCCTCATTTAGGTGATAACGTACAGCAGGGTTGGATCTGCAGTCATACTGTGTGTTAGAAGTGTTTAATAAAGTCTATATGGAGTCCACTTTCATTATTGGAGGCTCAGGTAAAAAATTTCAAGCTGAATCCGAGTTCACTGTCCCCAGTCACCATACACATCCCAAGTAGAGCTCACAGAGCCTCCATGTGACGGGATCTCCATCCAGGAGCGGGGCATCAGGAAGGGGTGTGGATCACTGGGAGCTCAGGAGTGCCATGTGTAGCTTGGCACAGAGAGAACAGTTCAGTATGGTTGCAGTCATATAATGTATAACGTTAATGTAAACACACACACACACACATATATATATATATATTTATATATAACGAATCACTTTCCCCTTCTTGCTGCTCGTGTTGATGTAGCACTTCGTTCTTCCTGACTGTTCAAGAGAACAGTGCTGCCTGTACAGAGCGACATGGCACTTCTGTGAGACACAAAATGATCTCATGTGCTCTGGGAGAAGCTCTAAGACATGACACAAGGAACCTGTAACTGACGTGCACGCTGAATCCTCTTCTCAGGGGCACGTTTTAACGAGCATGACGCCGCGATCCTTTAATAGCCGAGCTGGCGTCACAGCTGCAGACATGAGCACATGAGGGGTTCAGGAGCAGGCTCATAAGACAAGGCCAGGAGAAAAAACTAGTTACAAAGCGTGGATTGCATAAATGAACAGGCATTAACAGACGCTTTAATAATAACAAATCAGGCGGAATTCAATCCAAGCACAGATAGGAGTAATAGACGTATAGGTAGAAGATGCCCGGTTTTACAATTACGATGCAGCAATCTTACGCTCCCCTATGAAAAAGAGTTTGCTCTAATCTTTTAGATTCATTTCCTGATTTCATTTCTTTTTAATAAAATGACCGTACTGCTAAATAGAGCGATTTAATTTGTTTTCTGGGCACTGCGCTTTTCAGTTCGACGTTTATTGTCTGGTTACTTTGCTTCAAACAGCTGTATTTCGAACAGGATTTAAAAAATAATCAAAACAACTAAAAGTATCTAATGTGCACATACTGTGTAACTTCTGTTGTGGATTGAGTTTTTTTTATATGTATATATTTTAAAATGTCCTGTCTCATACAAATTTTTCCTTCCACACCACTCTCTAGTCCAGTAGGTGGTTTTTTGTTTTTTTTCCCACCAACTATCCATAAAGTAAAGAGTAGAACAAGAAATGAAAAATTTGGCGGAAGATGGAAGCGGTTTCTATTTTCTGCAAAAAACAAAGGCAGCTGTGTTATCTTTTTGAGGTATCCGTCAGTTTTTAAAGCTAACCCTAACCCTAACCCTAACCCTAACCCTACTGGTGAAATTGAACCTAAATAATTTCAAAAGTATGCATCGATTCTTGATGGAAAACTGACCTATCGATTCAATTGCTGTACTTGAATCGATCGACAAAAAAATCACAAAATCGGTTATTGGGCATTTTCATTCTGTCCGAGCGACAGTTCTGTCCACCATATTGTTTTTCGGGAAATTTTGTGAACAGAATGATGAAATAAATAAATACATAAACAAGCTGTACCTTCAGATATATCAAAAATGCGTGATTTTTTTTTTCTTTCTAAAGGCCGTGCAGGGATAGTGAAAATTAAAATGTTAACTTGTTTGGATGTAAACAGTAAATGATCAGTTTTAATCCGTCAGAAAGTGAAGATTTACTCCTACAGCAGCTTAATGAGTTTCTTTTTTCTAAAATAGAAACAACTGAACTAAAAATATATTTTGATATTAATATAATTATATAATTATACATATCTAAATAATATGTATGAACACATACATATTATTCTCGAAAGTTTTCCCTCGCATGCCTTCACATGCATATGAACTTGAATAACATCCAATTCTTAATCCATAGAGTTTAATATGACGTTGGCCCATCCGCCCCCTTTGCAGCTATAACAGCTTCTGTGAACTCTCCTATGAAGGTTGTCCACAGGGTTTAGGAGAGTGTTCATGGGAATTCTTGACCATTCTCCAAGAAGTGCGTTTGTGCCTACATACTTTTGATGTCACTCAATCATTCAAAGTTGATCCTGGACTTTTTTTTTAGAATGGAGGTGTTTTTAGAGAAAGAAATAAAAGAGAGGCTGGCGAAGGAATAAAAGCTTATAGGTGCTATAACTTTAACTGTTAACTGGAATTTATTTAAAGTTTCATGGAAGTTCCACAACATTAAACGTAAATATATGCAGACGAATAAAATTTTTGCTCTTTCATAAATAAAACAAATGATTAGTAATTATCGATAAATTGCTGTAGTATAATAGGACCCATGCTTTAAAATGATTGACGCCCTTTTTAAAAATGGGTTAAAAGAATAGAATATTCTGAAAAATAAATGTCTTTTAATCACATCTGGTTAATTAATCTTGAGATTCTTATGAACAAAATGTAACTGAAGCGCCTTGTATCACTATATATATATATATATATATCAAGAGAATGTTGAAGCAGTCACCTATGACTTCCTGTTTCACTGGGAAATAAATATGAGGTTACACGGAGGCCCTTAGTCATCCATCACCGTAGGGAAGATTAAAGAATAGACAAGTGAAACGAGACAAAAGGGTCTTGAATGGTTGTAAAAATAGCCATATCCATTGTGAGGGCAATAAATAAGATGTTTAAAAACAACATAAGAGAGGATGGAAGTGTTAGAGATCACGTTTAAGGATTTATAGGATATTATAGCGTTTTGTTGGCGGATTTACAATTTGACACACGTTTCTTTTTATCTAAGCAGTAACATAACTATCCGTAATCCACGAAGTTCTATAGACTGAGAAAAAAGAAATAATAAGAAATAATAATTGATTAGGTTGATAAGGAAGGATGGTTGTACGGGACAGAACTGTTAAGTCTGAAACCTTGTCATGATGCATTCCATAAAAATTTGACTCCATCTGCCATGAGGATACAGCTGTCCAAATCCATACACACACACACACACAATGGTTAAAAGAGAACAGAACCCTGGTTGGTATGAAGCGTAAAATGTACCGTGTGATGTTGGCTGCAGGGACCCTTTCGTCTAGGTTTTGTACTATTCAATTTTTACCCTACAAGGTAGTTATGGCCCAATTATTTACCTTAAATGATTTGTAAGTGTACACTGTGTTCCAGGTGAAAGATTAAAGTCACAAAAGTCAAGCAGCAAGGTCAATTATACTGTGAGGCGGCACGGCGGCGTAGTGGTTAGCACTGTCACCTTGCACCTTCAGGTCCCAGGTTCGATTCCCGTGTCAGGTCTGTGTGCATGAAGTTTGTGTGCACATGTTCCACCGTGCTTGGTGGGTTTCCTCTTTGTTCTCTGGTTTCTTCTCACAGTCCAAAAACATACAGATTTGGCTAATTGGCGTTTGGGGTGACAGGATCATGGGAATGCTCACTCGTGCCTGTGGGGACCAAAGGCCAGCCTGTCTGATCTGACTCAACAGAAAAGCAACAAATCAGCACAAATCGCTGAAAAAAGTCAATGCTCGCCATGATAGAAAGGCACCAGAACACCCAGTGCGCATGGGTCCGTCGAACCGTCCTCCAGACGCCACAGATCAGGTTCTGGAATAAATAAATCTGTTCCACAGTGGCCCCACATTACAACTCACAGCACCCAAAGGATCCGCTGCCAACATCCTGGTGACAAGACAGCACAGCATACCCGCAGATGTCTCGAGGAATCATGCCCTGAGGAGGCAGAGCCGCACCCAGGGGGACCAATGGGAGTTTACACAACGCGAGGTTCCAAATTCAGTGGTGCTTAAATGGACGCTTATCTGTTTAATATCTTGGTTCCGTTCATATTTATAAAATAAAAAACAAAACAAAACAACAACTGTATTTTAACCCACCGTTACCAAGGGTGCCAATAATACCGGAGCTATCAGTATGCAGTCATGCACTGTTAGCTCCATGGTTCTCCATTTAGCTGTGACATAAATCAGCATTTCTCCTTTCATGAGATCTCGCAAAGGCTCTATTCCATCTCGCCGACTGCCTTCCTCCTTTGGTTCGTCTCCCTCGTCCTCATTGTCTCATTAAAATTCAGGTTCAAGTAACATTAATTAGCCTCCCTGCACACCCTCCCTTCCCCTCTCCCTGGGTCAGTGCTCATCCTCCCTCTATCTGTCCTTGAGCACCATAGCGCAAGCTCTGTAATCTTACATAACTAGCTCTGTGCACACACACTCACACATTCACACTTATTTGTCACACTATCCTTGTGAGGACCTTCAATCCAACCTAATTAGCAATGCAGATTAATTATGCTATGATACACTAAATCTAACCTCAGCCTAAATCTCGGTAACCGTCAAGCTCTTAGTTGTTTTTTTTTTTTTTGTTGCTTTTTCTTAAATAAAAGCTACGGTTGTTTTTTTACCTTGACCGGCCAAATGTCCTCGTTAGGTCAAAACCGGCAGATATTCCAGCTTATTCAGTCCCCACTGAGATAACAAAACATGCATGCGTACTCTTCGGCTCTGGCTGCAGTGACAAACTGACATGGTGACATCATCAGAAGAATAAATGACACACTTTGCTTCCTCTAAGTAGTGCGGTGATGTTTCCTTATCGGCCCTGCTTTTTACCGCCTTGTTGTTTTTATCATCTAACTTCCGCCAAACCTCCGTCCGATTTTCGAATTAGCATCAGAACCGTCGCGTCAGGTGGGAGTTATGACATCACGTCCTCTTCTGACAAGGAAACATCTTGCCTCTGACTCAGGGACTTTGCACTTTCCTGTGTCGCAGTGGCGTGTTACTGTGCTCCAGAAAGTTCCGTTTGACCTTATAGCCCACTTTCCTAGCACACACTATTTTTGCGGCAGAGTCGATTAACTCTTTTGTGGGAACATGAACAGATAACCAGGTTTCTAGCAGTACTGAATTTTTTTTAATGTGTGTATATTAATGCACTGATTCTAATATGCAATTGTTCCCATATTATTAACAGCTCATTCACGTGAATGTGCATGGTGGAAAGAATGGAATAAGTGGTTGATCAGATTAACGAGAACATACAGTACAAAATAGTTAAGAAAAATTAAAAATGTTTCTAATTACTACATTAAGTAGCATAAGCATGATCAGTTATTAATACATAGTATTAATGTAAACCAATTATATAATGTAACATGGTGTAAAAAAAATTTATTTAATGTTTATAGAAGGAGTCTCCAATTTCAGCGTATCGAAAAATTAAAGTGTATTTCAATTCACCTCCTTATACTAAACCGATGAATAAAAATTACACTTGAAATGAATGCGTTTGTCTTCATACGCTATAACTATGTTGCTTTGTTACCATGACGACAAGCATTCAGTCCGGGCCTATATTTAAACTTCGCTCTCTACTACTACTACAGAAGCGAAGTAAAATGATTGCACATTCAATGACAAAGAAATTATTTACAGATAGTTGGAAAGGAAAACCTTTTTATT
>JAOVVB010000011.1:4052132-4074889 GCA_028570985.1 Heterobranchus longifilis | reverse complement strand
GCATTGCAATATTTTAAGCAAAACTGTGCTATTACTCTGCTAATTAAACCTTCACACTCTGCTCTTACTGGTGGAATATGCAATCAATGAAGATTGGCCACTAGATTGGTTAAATTTAGCCATGAAACCTCCAACACTAAATTGGCAAAACTAAATCACGCAAAAGGTTTGGACACACCTTCTAATTCCATGGTTTTTTCCTTATTTTTAGATCTTTCTACACTGTAAAACAATGCTGAATTTGTCCAAAATATGAATTAATCTCCTTTGAACAGTTGATATTGAGATGCGTCTGCTATTTATGCGTTGTAAAGCCTTCATAATGGCGCTAATCTGAGATATTAATTGCTGATTTCTGAGGTCTTCATGAGAGCCAGCTTCATCATGGTGCCTAATGGGTTTTGCAACTGCACTTGACAATACAGTTGACAGCTGACTGCTTATGTTGTTGTTACTTAATTACTTAATGCCATATATGTCATTTCATAGTTTTTTAAAAATCCAATATTGTACTAGAATGTAACATTTGACTGGTATTGTACTGTATATGGCACCAGAACACCCAGCGCACCACATGGGACCCAGCAGGCAAAGAGCCCAAGGCCACCAACCTGACCCGCAAACTCCCCACATCCCAATCCAATTGAGCACCCATGGGCTGTGCCAGACAAATTTCGATCCATAGAGGCCACACACCAGAACCCACAGCACCCAAAGAATCCACTGTCAGGCACCATAGCAACCCCCATATGCTCCGTGGAGCCGATTTGGTGCACAAGGTTAACTCAAAACCTAGCTGGTTTAAATATGAATTGTTTTAATGGTGTGTCTGGTCTGTGCATATAAAGATTGACAGTCTTGTTTAGAAAAAATGTAAAATCACATTAAAGCATTAAATCTAGAAAATAAACTTATATATCTCAAATAGAAGAATTAATGGAGGAAATCATCCAGCACTACCAAACTGTACAGTATGATGTACTATTATTCATGTAATATTAATGTGTAAAAAAAAAAAAAAAAAAACATGCTTATGTCCTTAACTACTTTTTTTTAGTGAAGTCACACCTTGTATGTGTGAATATTTGTAATGCAGATAGCAACTTGAATAAACATGTCTCCATGTCTACTTTGGTAATTAAAATAAATGCGACTTTGAGACTGATCACTATACATACTACTACAGCTTGTCCTATTATTAAAAGGACACAAAATTCAAAAACAAGCAAAGTATTTCCTGGGTCAGTAAACCTAGAGGAAGAGCATTGCCGCTTAGCCGCTGAAAAATTATAAAAGTTTGTTTAGAGAAACAAATACAGGTTTGTTAAATCTGACCACCATACAAGTCTCTCGGAGATTCCTGTTACCATAGAAACAATAACATATTAGAACTAGCATTTATCTCAACCGGTGATTTTTACTGTGAGCTACTTGCAGTTATAGGAAATTCATCAAATTAACCCTTTCTATTATTATTATTATTATTATTATTAAATATCAGCACAAGCCCAATTCCAAATGCACTAGTTTTTGAGCATGGAAAGCATCCCCCAAGCATGCACACACACACACACACACACACTTAAAAAAAAAAAAAAAAAACACCCGCCACACAAACACCTTAACCGTATACTATCTGTTTTCCCTGCTGTCCAGCACTTCAGCACTTCACTCGAGTGCTTTGAAAAGCAGTGTAACACTTGTACACTTCACAGACACAAGCTATTGAGCTGAGGCCTGGGGAGTAGTGTGTGCCAGTGTGTGTGAGACGCAGCGAGAGAGAGAGAGAGAGAGAGAGAGACATAGCGAGGGGGGAAAAACAGTGCAAGTGTAAAAGACAGATGAAACGCAAGCTTAAAGAAATAAGTGTGTGAAATTCACAGGCGAGGGCTGATGACCAAGAGTAGGAGGGAGGAGGGATAAAATGGTAGGACTTCATTCAAAGCAAAGCCATTCCATACCTATACATACAGTATACGCTATACATAAACACTGGGACAGGGGGAGTGTTTGTTCTTGGCTAGGGTGCAACACACAATATTTGATGATGCCACATGAAACGTAAAACGTGCAGCAGTGTAAGACGATGTTCAGGACAGGTTGGGTTTAAGCATTGAGCCCTGCTGTACCCAGACATGAGACATCTAAAAATATGCTTTCATGCTTTTTTGTAGTTAAAGCCATGCTTGACAAAATGCAAATGAATTTTGCTTAGCAGTAAAGCAAAGTCACTGAATGGGAAAAAGACACAGGACATGAACGAAGTGAATTTATCCTGGGGGTACGGAGAAGAAAAATCCATGAGTCGAGATTTAAGTCAGAATTCTAACATTGATGTCAAAGTTCTAGGATTAAAGTCAGAATTCTGTGGACAAAAGTCAGAATTCTGAGATTAAAGTCAGAATTTTGAGATCAAAACAGTCACAATCACCTGTTTCATTTTTAATGGTAATTCTTAGTCAGGAGTTCTGACAGCTCTGTTTTTTTTTTGTTTTTTTTTAAACGTGCAGAATATACAGTATGCGTGAGATCGTCCTTCAAATTTGTCGAAAATAATGTATCTTAGAGGACGATTGTTCATGAGACATCATGTGTCTGAATGATTCAGGATTTAGGTCCAGAGTTAAATAAGAGCCGGAGACCATTAAAGCAGGCGGAGGTGGAGGCCCCAGTGTAAGCCTGGCATTGTCTGGCCTTATTCTGCCTTCTGAGTATGACTCGAGGAAGCACACGCTGCCCACGAATGCTGACTAGATAGGCCTGTTTTGGAATGAACTGCAGGGGTAGTGTCAGTTTTTTTCTCCATGATGTCTATGACTTCATTAAATAAGAATTGATTAGATATTGTGTTTAAATTCATTTTTTTAGCTTAATCATGTGTCTCGAGAAAACATTTAACATTACATCACACACATACAGGGTCACTGGAAAATACTGGTGGGTGGAAATGAAGGTGCAAATGCCAGCGCTGTCAGGATGCTGTGTGCTTTCTGGCTCTGACAATTCCTCAACCTTGCCTACATCATTCAAGTTGTGATCAGCTTTAACTTTCAATATAAACTGATGCATTACATCTTCCCTTATCTGTCTTTATTCTGTATTATATGAAGTCTTAATTAAAAAGAACAAGATGACGAATATGAGCTGCTGAAATGAGTTTCCTTTGGAGGGTGGTCGGGCTTACTCTCCGAGATCGACTGGGAAGTTTGGACATCCAGAAGGGGCTAAGAGTAGACAAGCTGCTCCTCTGCATCAAGAGGAGCAGGTTAAGGTGGTCTGGACACCTAATAAGGAAGTCGCATGGTTGAATTCTGTACCAGGAATGTCTAGCTGGGTGACGGCTATGGGGAAACCCAAAGCAGGACGTGCCTAAGGGAGTGTATCTCTCGGCTGGCCTGGGAGCACTTAGGGATTCCTCAGGAGGACCTGGAGACAGGGATGTCTGGGCATCTCGCGGCCCTCAACTGGACTAAGCAGTATAGATAATGGATGGAAGGATATCAGCATTTGGTTCTCTAAACCTATTAAAAGACTAGATTGATACACTGTAGCTACATGTGTTTACTACAAGAACAAATTTTGCCAGAGTTGACATGGTGTGTGTCAGATGGAGGAGAAAGATCAAGTCTTACAGACACAAGTTACCAATTTGTTTGAAACTGCCACCAATGGAATTCAAGCAAATTCACGATTTCTTTGTGAACAAACTAAACTACTGAAGTGGTTTAAATGCTTGCTAGGCAACTGGAAACCAGCTACTAACAGAGGCTCTCCAGTCTCTCCCAGTCTCAAGACTCTCCAGTCTTCCCTCCACTGGGATCTGAGTGCTAAGGATTCTTAGAACCATGCTAAAAGTTCTAGTAACATAATACAGCTTTAAAAAAATCATCTGATCATACTTTCTCAAGGTGCGTTCGAGTCAAACCAGGACTTTTATTCATGCAGAATAACAGAACACAGTTATGAAAGTAAAAAAAAAAAAACTTTATTTCTCTATATAATCCGTTGCTACACTAATGCACTTATCGCAGCGTTTCACTAGGGCTTGGATACCATCATGGTAGAGTAGAAAATTTTCATCGGAGACATGATCATGTCTGAAACGCTGGCCTCCCAAGAACTCCTTTAATGGCCCTTTCCTTGAGAGGAAAATTAAACGGCCTGGTTTGAATACCAAATACCTTCTGTTTTTACAGGACAATGCACAACCTCATACTGCCCAACACACCACTTACAGAAACTCAGCGTGGGGTTACTGCCACATCCCTGTATAATCTTTACTGGCTCCAAGACATTTCTACATGTTTGGGCCATTAAAGCTTTGGTCTACACCTTATTCCTTCATATTGAATTTAATTAGATAATGTAGATTAAATAGATATGAATTAGAAAAATTTTACTGCGACAGGCTACAAAGTACCAAAGGATACAGTAAAAAAAATGATTGATGTAAAAACCTCGGCAGCAACCTCATTTCCCCTCTCGTCTGTTCCAACCACTCAGCATTCAGCATCTTTAGTACACTAATCACCCGCCTGATTATCTGTCATCATCTCACTGGCCTTTGCCTTAAGTTAGTTGTGTTTTTTTTTTTTTTTGCTTGAAATGATTCATAGGTCACTGTGTGGCTTAACAAACAAAAACATTCCTCTGAAACCGGACTGAAAATGTCTGACTGACAGTCCTTCTGGATGCCTGGAGAACTATTCCTCAAGATTACATTAAAAATACAAGAATTTCTTGTTATTGGAAGCAAAATATGAAAAAAAAAAAATAAATAAATCAGGGGTGTCTAAAGACTCAAGGTGCGCAGTACTGTATGTCACAGCTGATGGACTACATTTGGAACACTGTGTGTAAATGTTTTTTTTTTCATGCCAGAAATCTAAAATATTGCTTTAATCCTTAATGTATTTGCATCAAAACAGTCCGGAGAAGGTGTGAGTTAAGTTACGGTCTCATTTTAATTCTCTCTCTCTCTCTCTCTCTCTCTCTGTCTCTACAGGGAACTTTAAAGGGCTGTGTAAACAGATCGATCACTTTCCTGAAGACGCGGACTATGAAGCTGACGCGGGAGAGTACTTCCTCCGTAAGTTACTTTGGTGTACATGTCTCTGAGCGATCGCTTATACCTATACCTGTCTGTGTTTGCAATATGAAACATGCGGTACAGAGTTAGAAAAGTGTGAAGTCAGGGTGAGAAACGGGAGGAAACGGAGGACGTACAGTACAGAACTCTGGAACTTAGGATGGAGGATGGAGGAGTGTGAGGGGGCCGGCCTGCTGCTCCCCAATTAGGGCAGTCATTACTATAAATATTTTACTTTCTGCCTATATAGGTCAAAACTCTCCTTCACCCCATCCACACACACACACACACACACACACACATATTCAAACGCTATTACAGTGTTTTTCTTTGAACTCACACATATATGTGGCTATCTCTAGTCCTGCATGATTGGAGTCAAAAGTAAATTTTAGGTCATTACTATGAGCAAGAAAACATATAGAATTTTATTATAATTTAAAAAAAAATAAAATAACACAATGTTTCATGGTTGAAGTGATAGAAATGCACGGTGTATCTCTGCTGCTAATGTTCCCTGTCTCGGTCTCCGGCAGTGTAACATAATATGCCTATTAATTTACTCGGTTGCGTTATGCGTTCGAAATCTTTTAAAATGTAGCTTTTAAAGTAATGGGACAGCTACGCATACAGTATGTAGGTCAGTTCAAGTGAGATGAAGAAGGACATGATGTGACAGTGTGTGTGTGTGTGTGTGTGAGAGAGAGATGGTGTAAGAGGAAGAAAAAATGAAAGCAAGTGAGTGCAAGACAGAAGGAAGTCAATGAGTGTGTGTGTGTGTGTGTGTGTGTGGCCTGGCCGAGTAAGATGAGTAGGGAGACAAGGTCATAGTGAGAGGTGGAGGAGGACGATGATGAGGAGGAGGAGAAGGAAGAGACAATGAGACACACTAAAAAGGACAGAAGCTTCAGCAGGTTCAGGGTGTGCATGGTTTAACAGGATTAAGGTTGAAATTGTGTCTGTCCGTCTGTCTGTCTCTCTCACAAACACACACACACACACACACAGGTTTATCTTATATTAGATTAATACAACTTGTCCAGAGCTATATATCAAGTTCTGCAGTTACCATGGTGATTTCTGATGTCATCCTGTTTTTTGGGCTAATAATGTGACCTAGTATCATGACTTCATACTTGCGGTGTATAATACCGAACACACTGCTACTGTATCAGGAACTGAGTAGATGTCGTGATGTGGATTATTTTCCAAAAACAGCGTGCCGCTAAGAGTTTATTCCATATTATGTTCACTTTTTATTTCTATGAAGTTACATTTAATGTTGTGGAACCTCCACGATAGGATTTAGTGTTTGTTATCCCTCAAGTTATGAAAGTGTCAAGAATTCACACATTTTCTGTGGTCAGAAGGCAAGACCTTTAAAGATACAGCTTGTTGCTCCAGCTATTTAACTGAACTCTTGGCACCAAAATATACCGGTATTGAAAGCAACCCATGATCCCGTCTAAATTGACTGGAGTCCAGTTCCATCAGAAGAGAAGCAACCCTAGGGAATGATCCTCCCACCACCTTGCTTCATCTTCCTTAGACCATAAAACATTTTGACACAAGATTTGTGAATGCGTTTTTGTTTTTGTTTGGTTTTTTTTCATCAAAAAGGGTTTCCGTCTAGACATGCTGCCTCATTGCCAGGATATATAAAGAATGCTAGAGATTGTTGTCACATTTGAGGGGGGCATCCACTACTTGAAAGATATTCCTGCAGCTTCTTTAATGTTGCTCTCTTGTAGCCTTAGGGATGTTTTCTTCTTGACCTTTAGTCAATTTTTACAGGCACATCCTGCTCCTGGCAATGTCTCCATGGGGGCCAACTTCCTCCATTTGTTGATTATGGCCTTCTTCCGTGGTACATCCGGTTTTTGGTAATTAGATTGGACACCCATCCCCTGATCAATACAATAAAAAAAGAGATCCTGTACATGCTTTGTACAGTCTTCCTGGACCATGGCTCCAGCAGGCGAATTAAACCAAAGAATGGTCAGGAAATTGGTATAGAAACAGCTGATCAAAAAACACTGCCTGGACAAAAAAGTCACCATTTCAGAAGGGTAAATATATTGGGCTACGTCAAGCAAAGAAAGCAATGAAAGAAATTATGAAATATTGGAACTGGGTTAAGAACCTTCAAGACGTTATCAAAACCTGAAAGGATAGTGCTGAACCATCAACTTTGTGGAGGAAATGTGGTAAATATCATGAATGGAGATCACTTAAACACTTGGTGAAGTTGATGGTAAAAAAAAAATGTTATGTGGCAATAAAATTAAGTCAGCTGACGACCTGAATGTACTGACCTGGTTGACCAGGTTATCACATCTATGAGGTTTTTTCTTCCATGATGGCACAGAAATGTTCCAGGAAATTGTGAAAGAGTGAGTTCTGGGAGCATGAGGAATAATTTTCACACATAGTGCATAGGTAATCAAAGCCAAAGGTGGTCCTTATAAAACATTAATGTGTGCGATTCAAAATGCTGCACGTAATTACCTGGACTAAATGGTCAGAAACACTATGTAGATTACTCACATATACACCGACCAACCATGACCACCCCCCTTGCATTGAGTACGTACCCCCCTTTTGCCACCATGACAGTGATGCACTGTGTGTTCTGACGCCATTCTATGACAACCAGCGTTAACCTTTTTTCAAATTGATCTACACTAGCGCTTCTATTGGATCAGACAACACGGGCCAGCCTTTACTCCCGTGTGCATCAGTAAACCTTGGCCACCCATGACACCGGTTTTCCTTCCTTGGATTACTTTTGGTAGGTCCTGACCACTGCAGACCAGGAACATTCTGGAGGACCTGCAGTTTGGGGGTTGCTCTCACCCAGTCCTCTAGCCATCAAAATTTGGCCCTTGTCAGAGTCACTCAAATCCTCATGCCCATTTTATCTGCTTCCAACACGTCAACTTCGGAAAAAAGGTTCACTTATTGGCGAATATATCCCACCCACTTCCAGCCACCATTGAAATGAGATATTAAAACTGTAGATACGGTTGAAGGGATAAATTGTAATGGATAGACAACTGGGTCAGAGCAACTCCAAACCAGCAGCTCTTGTGACATGTTCCTGGTCTGTAGCAGTCAGGACATACCAAAAGTCATCTCAATCTCAATCTCATCATTAATATAAGCAACATAAGATGTCAGATGACATAATCCAACACCATGCACCACACTAATATAGTGAAGGAAGACGTGTTAAATGGTACTGTACTCACTGTTTCCTTCACTACAGAATCAGCAACAGTACGTAGCACCCTTATTGTGTGAGGCAGAATTTCAGTCTGTCACCTCATTAACACCATCACACGCGTCTCACCATCACCAGTCCACTGAGGAGGTGTTTCAAATCACACCCGATTTACTATATAGGTCATGTCCAAATGCCTCAGTGCATCATGGGTGTTTTGTATCTGCTATGGAACATTCCGTGTCTTTGAGTGATCACCCTAGTTCTTGTTCTCTACAAACTCCAAGGGGTATCATGGGTTTTTCCGATGCCCTAGACATAATGTGACTATGAGAGTGAAATAATTGTATTTTTATTGCTATAGGCATGGTTTATCACCATAGGTAAACATCTATCTATCTATCTATCTATCTATCTATCTGAAAAATCCAACTGTAATGTCTTACAGGATCAATTAGGACACAAATGATTAATTCAAGCTTAACTAAGACATAATACATAACACGTTGCCCTTTCTCCAGGTCAGTTGTTGATCTTGCTTTATGATGCCACACAGGTAAGCGCTATACAGTATGTATCACGCGCCGGGGTGAACGCTCGGCGTCGGTGTTTAAGAGTAAAGCACTGATTGACGGTGATGATGTACGAGCGCAATAACTGTGTCAGAACGGGAATGGATGTGTTTTGAACTCCTTAGAGTCCTCGTTGCCATGGTAGCGCTCAGCCATCCGGAGACCTAGATGAACGCTTCGCTCTGGTTGGATCCGTGCGAGTGTGTGAGGATCGGCAATGATCTGATGATGTGTGTCAGTGTCGGGGTTGGCCAATATTGTTTGGTTTGTCTTGATTTCCTTCACACATTTCTGCCTTGCCTTGGTGTTGCCTTGAGATATATATATATTTATCCTTGTTTCTCTGGTCATCAATCCTGCTGTAGGATTACATAAAAAGGCAGATGTTTCCTGGGTACTGCTTTTTAGTTCTCACACTGAGAGTGTGTGTAAGTGTGTAGGAGAGTGAGCCTGTCCAGGAAAGTGGGCCTGCTTTTGTAAGTGTCAAATTGAGCAAAAGAGAAGGTAGAAGATATATCTGCACCGGTACATGTGCTTTAAGCATGAGTAAGCAGTTAAAGAGTGTAAAACAATAACATAATCATAAACAGCATAATCTTCAGTATAATAATAATAATAATAATAAATAAATAAATCAATAATAATACAGTAAGTCCCCAACATTCAAACAAGTTCTGTTGCGAGGTCTGTTCGTAAGTCCAGTTTGTTCGTAAGTCCAACAAACATTGGTACTAGGATTCTAACACACTTGGCTAAACACAGTACATTAGACTACAGTGTTCATTAGAATGTTTGAACAATGGTTGAGCAATGTCTGCCATTTTTTCACCTCTCCCCATTTTCCTAATTATTTTAACTTTTGTCTCTATTGTTATTGCTTGGTGCTTCTTAGCACTACCAGCTTCATCGCCACTGCTTTATGCTTGCTTCCGGTCATGTGATCTAACTTCCACGAAGTTTGTAACTCGAATGTTCGTATGTAGGGGACTGTAATAGTAATAATAATAATACTAAGAAGAAGAGTCTTATCATTGTGTGCAATTTGGCTTCCTCTTATGAACTGCTCGACTTCTCCCTCACTTACTTACAGAAAGGGTAGGACTTTAAATACCATGTCGTTAAAGCCCATCTTTTTCAAACACTTCCCTATTCCTGTGCTGTGTTCATGTTGCATTGAAAACCCGCTGAACAGTAAAGGCTGTGTAGTATCAGACATTCCTCGTTTATCGAGCTTCTTTGTATAAGTTCAGTCCCAACTGACATTACCAGGTACAGGATCCAAAAAAACGACACACATGGTGTCCTTTACCTAAGACTTAACCGTTTCCAAAGAGCTACGTTTTGGCCAGCTAGAAAATCTGCCAAGGTACATTAAGTCTGCTGAGTCTGAGAAGATCTTCAGCCAAAAAATGAGCAGAGATCATTAGGAAGCTCTTGAAATACTGTCTGCATTAAATAATCGCAGTAGGCTATAGTAGCACAGTTTGAGCCACTACAACCTGAGGACACGTAAAACACAGAGTAGACATTTACAAGTCTACAAGTTCTTCTGAACCTCAGCATGCTATAAAATCCTGTGCATATGTTTGCATTTAAAGTCAAGCATCGCAGAGTGCCTGTCAAGTGTGTACTCTCTGTACGTGTGTGTGTCCTAACGTCAAGATCAGTGCACAGTGAGTGCCTGATTTGAGCTGAGTCTGAAAAAAATGAAGGGGTGCTTTGCATTGCATAGATAGCTTGAGCGCATCGCTGAGGGAATGAGAGAGAGAGAGAGAGAGAGAGAGCGAGAGAAAGTGACCAATGTTGAGGTCACCTTAATATTTAATCAAGCCCACCACCTGGAGCTCTGACACACGAGAGATAGGGCAAAAAAAAAAAAAGGCAGGGAATGAAACAGAAGGAGGGTGACGGTACCAAGGTTATGGCATTTCTCAAGGTAAAACGATGCTGACTGAAGAATATTTAAAAGTTCCTAAATGAGTTTCAGAACTTCTGATATTAGTTGGAAAACGTGTGAATACTAATTCAATTCGAGCCATCATCCTTCATTTCATCCTTTTGCCATTGCATTAAATCATTTCATGATTGATTTGTACCATTTGTCTGTTAACCAACTGCAGGCTGCGTAATAAGAGTTTTTCAAACAATGAGCTGCACTTTCCAAATAAAACTGCCTCTGAGCAACTTAAAGAGCGATGACTTTGGTTTGGGGCCCAAAACTCGGCTGTGTGCTTGGAGGTTGCATGTACTTTGTGGGCTTCCTCAGGATACCCCAGTTTCCTCCAAAAGTGCAATGTTCTGGAATTGCTTATGCTGCTATCTAACAAAGGAAAAGCTAGCTGACCTAGCCTAGCATCGTAAAAGTGCCTGTACAATCAATGACCTGATACACTAGAAAAAATCTTAGCATCTTCGCAAGAGAAATATTCTTGAATCTAGAAAAGTCAAATGTTACTAACATTGCAAGCGAAAAATGTCTTGTTGTTTGATAATTTTGCTTCTTTCAAGAAATAAAATCCTAAAAACTAGCAAAATTATCTGCCTGAAAACAAGACATTTTTCGCTTGCAGTTGACTAGAAATAAGTGTAATAATCTAATATTTAGTTTGTTATAAAATTATTTTAATAAATTCTTACTAACATTTTTTTCGGTGCACATTTTCCATCTGTAACTAGTATAACATTAACATGCTGTCAACAATATATAATATTATAACATTATTATTTTTATTGGACTTTAGACCAAAAAGCTAGCTAATGTTACAGCTTTTTGGATGTGGTGTTACTTAACTTCTTGAATGACTGTTGGTCTTCATAAAAAGTCTTTTCATTTTAAATACAACTTTGGGGCAGCACAGTGGCTTAGTGGTTAGCACTGTCGCCTTGCACCTCCAGGGTCCGTGTTCGATTCCCGGCCAGGTTTGATTCCCGCCTCTGTGTGCATGGAGTTTGCATGTTCTCCATGGAAACTGGTGGGTTTCCTCCATGTACTCCAGTTTCCTCCCACAGTCCAAAGACCTGCAGATTAGGCTAATTGGCGTTCCCAAATTGCCCATAGTGTGTGAATGAGTGTGTGTGCCCTGTCCAGGGTGTACCCTGTCTCAGGCTCTAAGTTTCCTGTATACAGGATAAAGCGGTATAGACGAGTGAGTGAGTGAGTGATACCACGTTGGGCCACCTTATCCCTTAATTGGAAAAAAAGAATCCACATTTTGTAATGTACAAGTGCCAGTAGTGTTACCTCAAGAAAAAACACATTTGTAGAAAATGTATTTTTGCACATTATTACATTTAAATAAACATGCCTTAAATTTTATTTCAGTTGTTTAATATATGTAAAATTTTGTTTATATCTATTTTACATACCTGCAGTGGCATGATAAATGATTTGCCAAGTTACCAAATGAAATCATCACTTAAAAACTGTATTTTTGTATTTACTCTGGTTATCTTTGTGTATCATTAAAAGTATTACCAATCATTTAAGTGTGACAAATATGCAAAAAAAAATAAATAAATAAAAAATTCTGAAATACTTTTTCACAGCAATATATCACTCTTCATATTGCAAGGTAAAAGTCATAACAATTAAACATTTCAAGTATTTCAGTGAGTGCCTTATAATTAAGCAATATCACACAAGAGGGAGTGCTGTTGTGCTGGATATCAGGGGCGTAGCCAGAGTACCGAAGGCAGCACAGCCATGCTGATATCCAGCACAACAGCACGCCCTTGATTGTGAAATTGCTTCATACAACAGTTTCATAAACCTCATTTATTATTAAATGATTGTGATTTAACCACACATAACCTTCTACACCTGGTGGAACTAACTAACTGTAACTAGTGGAACTAGCGACCGACAGTTAGTGTAATTAACAAGGGTAGAAGTAAATTAGAATATTAGCTGCATTAACTTTCTGCTCTCTCCTCAGTACTACTGAACGTACCGACCTACGTTTACCCATGCTGTGACCGTCAATTAGTGTAGTTACCGGTTATTAGAACACCTGTGATGTGGAGTGATACATACTGTATAGTAAAGCATCCCTGTGCTGTTACCGTCTGCTATCACAACTTATGGATTGTCTCTCATCCAGTCAGATTACTCGGTCAGAACTAACTGTGGAATAAAGGATCTGAAACAGGTTTGGATGTGTTTGTTCCAATGAAGAGAAATTTCAATATGGCAGGTTAAAAAGATTTTGACAATTGTGTGCTCATAAAACGTATGCGATGGCCAGGTGTCCGAATACTTTTGGCGTCTATTGTGTCATAAAAACGCATCTAAGCTGAGGAGTATGTTTCACACTGTTGTATCTCTAATACATTTTCACACACATACACAGTTGGCCTATTAGAGGGCAATGTTGGCGGGTCAGGGACAACAGTTCACCTGTCCACTAACTGATAAGACAGATAGCTGATTGATGGACAGATACAGGAGATTAAAACAAAGGCCTAATAGAAAGAGGAAGCGGGACAAAGACATCCTCCCTGAAGAAGCGATAAAGGCAGAGAGTGACAGACAGATTCTGTAGAGAGATAGAGGGATAAATAGGACAGAAATGAGCACATTTAATAGCAGGAGAGAGAAGAAAGAGGGAGAGAGGGAAGGTGGGAGGGCAGTCTCATAAGCTTGTGCTCACATTATCGTCAGCATTTTAGAAATCTTACAAAGTGCTGAGGAGTTGTTCATGTGTGTGTATACCTGTGTGTGCAAATGTGTATGCACGTGATGTAATGAGGACGTATATGGAATTTAATGCAAAATGTATGTTTTCCAGGAAGAGATGAGAGAATGACATAAACAGTGGCAGAAAGACAGAGTGTAACCTGTGTACTTGTGTTTGTGTGTATGCATGTGTGTGTGTGCAGGAGCGGTAAGGGCATCCAGTATATTCCCCATCCTTAGTGTGATCCTGCTCTTCATGGGAGGTCTATGTATTGCAGCCAGTGAGTTCTACAAGTCCCGTCACAACATCATCCTCAGTGCAGGGATCCTCTTCGTGTCTGCAGGTGAGTTCCAGCCAAGATATTTTTGGTGTTCAATGTTTGTGGTGGGGTCCAAACTGCAGGTTGGTTGGTTATAGTGGCACTGGAGGGGCATTAAATTCACTTTTGATTAATTAGTTAGATGGCTTAGTGACATCAGAGACAGAAACTGCATTCTAACTGGTTTAGCGGCACTGGGGCCGGAATGTGGTCCCACTGGATACACTAACACAAGGGGCATGAAGTGGTTACAGTGGCTCTGGGTGGAGAAACCATGGCCTCATTTGGCAGTACAGTGACACAGGCTTTGGGACCTGGGGTACGAATGGTTACAGCGTTAATGTGTATAGGAACTTCAATTAACTAACCCTAACCCTAACCCTAATCCTAGGTTACAGTCATACTGGGTTTAGAATCTGCAGTTAAATTCGTTACAGTCGCACTCGGGTGACAGTCTTCATTCTGACTGGATACAGTGGAACCAGAGGGTATGATGGACATCCTGATTGCTTAGGAGGGTTGGTTCTCCATTCCGAATGGTTACAGTGGCACTGGGCGATTAGAATCTTCAGCCTGACTGGTTTCAGTGTTAGTGGATTTATAATCTGCTATCTAACTGGAAACAGTGGCATTGGAACTGGGTTAAGAATCTGCAGCCTGACTGGTTACAGTGGCACTACAGGGTTGGATCTCCATTCCCAATGGTACTAGTGACACTAGGCTTCGAATTTGCACGCTGACTGGTTACAGTGGCACCAGAGGGAATTATGGGCATTCTGATTGCTCACAGGGGTACTCGGGGATTAGAATCTGCAGACTGAATGGTTACAGTGGCACTGGAGTGATGGATCTCCATTCTCAATGGTTACAGTGACTCTGGGTTTAGGATCTACAGTCGGAATGGTTAAACCAGAGGGTATTCTGACACGTGGCCATTCTGATTGTTTACTGGGAAATTTTAATCTTCAGTCTGACTGGTCACAGTGACAATGGCTTTAGAATATGCAGTCCAACTGATTACAGAGGATCTGGGAGCATGAACTGCAGTGGTCTGTTTTACAGAGTTACTGCAATCCATCTCTCCTGTCAATTAATAGCAAACCAATCATGTCCTAACTACAGGAACGTATACAAGTGTATACTGAACATGCTTTTCGAGTCGTCATCCTACAGAGTTGTCTCTTCCCAGGGTTGAAATCATGGGCATACAGGAGAGGTTTTTTTTTTTTTTAAATGCCACCTGCTGTATAAACAGCTAAGAGACCTGCTTTCTGTGAGATACACATTCCACATCGAGCTTGTCAAAAGCATGAGTCTGTTTATTTTCTGCTAGGCTGAGAGACTCCCACTGGGATATGACTAAAAAAAATGTTCCAGACCCTTGTTTTTATCCACAACCATTATCCGCTTTATAAAACAGCCTAAAACCTGATATAGCAGATGTAGCGGTCAGAGACAAGATTGAGACTACAAAGTGGGTACCAAGCATAACCACAAGGTGGCTCATCCTTTTACGGACACATTGGATTACGGCGGAAGTATCCGCAAATATTATTCATCCAGCACAAAAGAGAACTCACAGAAAAGGAAAGGACACAGGGCATTGACGAGAAATGTACATTTGACACTAGTAGAGGTTACATGTGCGTTGTATTGACTTTATCTTTATGAACTTTACCCGGAAAATTTAGAAGCCATGGTCATGGGAGCCAAAAGAAGCAAAGGGGACATGACTGTCATCTCTTTGATCAGTCAAAAATGTATGTTTTGCCTACCCTTTTTTCTTTTTTCTTAACAGAAATTTCTTTCAACCATCAGTGCATGTTTCCTTACAGACACTCCTAACCCTGCTTTCATGGCCCCAAAAGTAGAAGATGAGACTGACTATTTGCCAAATGATTGTTCTGTGATTCGCTTATGGTTAAACACGGCTACAAGGAGCGGTCCCATATTTTTGTACATGCTGAGGAAAGGATACAGAGCCGACAGCAATCACATCCAGTGCCAACCCCGCTCAAGGGCACAGTGACAACTCTCAGAAAGAAGCTCTAGTTCCCTAAAGAAGCCAACCTGAAACTGTCTGATTGTTTGCCAAATTGCTGAAGCATCCACCACCCAGACAAAGCTAAATTAAGGAGCGGAGGGAATCTAAAAACCTCTGAAGGACCTGTAGTATTTTAGTAGGAGTGTTCACGTTGGTCATTTTTCAAAGGATGGAGTACTTGCAAGAGGAAATGTTTGAGTACTTGGGTACTTGAGGGACTATATTTAGTCTTGCTGTGTTTGCAATGCTCTATTAGCCGTGTTTTTCTTTCAAACCTGATAGCACCACACACAAGCCTAACTCTGATTAAGGTTTTTGCATCTGGCTAGCTTCTTCATTCCTGAAAGTCTGTGCTGAAATATAAAGTGGTAATGTATTACAGTACAGAGGTGTATGATTTTGCAGTTGCATTTGAACTGCATCCACAGTGAAACTTCAGCTTCAGCTAGTTAATCTTTGAAATGATTGAGGGTCACCTGTTCAGTATGTAGACTGTATTTGTAGCTTTAGAAATACTATCAGTAAAACTAATGTATTACTTTATGCCCCCAGTATTACAGGTTCTGCACCCACTATTGGTCACTACTGTATACCCAATAGTGCTGCAATCCCTGGTCCAAGTGCCTCTCCAGTTATATTGCAGTTCATGTCTCCAGTGGCACTGTTACCAGTTGGACTGCTTTTTGAATTGTTGGCTCAAACAGAGTTGTAGTTCCTGCCCCTCTAATATATCTGATGGGGCAGTCGTCTTACATTTGAATGTAAACAATGGGACTATACTTAAAGCTCCCACTAACGATATATCAAGTTTTAGTCTGTATGAGTTGTAATGGAACCATTTGTGCTAGTGTACCCAGGGGGTTGCATTTCTAACCCCAACTGACATGCTAACCCAACCAACTTCAATTCTTGCCCCAGTGACTATAACCTAGAATTCTGCAGATCTACAGTAGCTCCAGTGCCAATGTCACCAATTAGAATTAATTTCCTACTCTGACTACCACTGTAACCAATCACACTGCAGTTTTTGCCCACAGCTGTAGTTCTAGCCCCAGTGCCACTGTAACCAAGAGAGCTGAAGTTCAAATCCCTAGTCACACAATAATTAGTCATGGTACTAATCAAATCCACGGTGCAGTTGTATCTTTTCTACGAAACTTTCATTTAAAACTCAAAACCAGCTTTCACCAACAGTATGGTTGTTTACTTCATGGCAAGTACATGCATTAGGGAATTAGACAATGGTATTAAATTGCAATCTGCCTCACTATTATGTGTTGATCTATCTTTCTGTCAGGTTTGAGCAACATCATTGGCA
This sequence comes from Heterobranchus longifilis, assembly GCA_028570985.1. Taxonomy (NCBI): domain Eukaryota; kingdom Metazoa; phylum Chordata; class Actinopteri; order Siluriformes; family Clariidae; genus Heterobranchus; species Heterobranchus longifilis. The sequence continues at coordinate 4,057,648 of JAOVVB010000011.1, read as the reverse complement.
TGATTGTCTACATATCAGCAAATGCCGGTGACCCCACCAAGAGCGATTCGAAAAAGAACAGCTACTCATACGGTTGGAGCTTCTACTTTGGTGCTCTGTCCTTCATAATGGCCGAGATGGTCGGTGTCCTGGCCGTGCACATGTTTATCGACCGGCACCGTGAACTTCGAGCTGCCAACGCCCGGGCTGGGAGAGGCATCGCCACTGGAAATGCAGACTACCTGCACGGCTCGGCCATCACACGCATCCCCAGCTACCGCTATCGTTACAGGCGTCGCTCGCGCTCCTCCAGCCGCTCCACGGAACCCTCGCAGTCACGTGACACCTCTCCGTTGGGCCTCAAGGGCTTTGGAGCTCTGCCATCTACTGACATCTCCATGTACACTCTGAGCCGCAGCGGAGCAGATACACTGAAAGCCACACCTCCAGCCACCTACAACTCAGAGAGGGACCATAACTTCCTCCAGGTCCACAACTGTATCCAGAAAGATGCGAAGGACTCACACAGCAACGCTGCCAACCGTCGCACTACGCCTGTATGAGTGCCACAGAGACCAATACTGGCAGGGAGGGCAAGTGACTGAACATGGGCCAGAAAAAAATGAGAGAAAAGGAACAAATGAGTAAGAGAAGGGCCAGAGAAGCAGAACACAAGGGGTAAACAAGGACTGGGGATCCACTCTCGCGCTCTCTGAGTTGTGAGCTATTTACAACAATGAAGATGACTATGATGAGTTTCCATGTTGAAAAAAAGTGAAAAAGTGAAAAATGTCCAAAAAAAGAGATAAAGAAAATGCATGATTTTCCCATCTACCGTAATTTAACGAGTTTTAAACCATGTTTCAAAAGAAGAGGAGTGAGTAACCAGGGGAAAGAGAACCAGAGAAACAGAAACAGAGACAGAGGCATACACAGGTGAAAGCGAGGGCGGTTGTAGTAGACGATGAGCATTGTGAGTTTTAAAAGGTTTCTATTTTTTCAACTCTCTTCTCGGTCTCCAGGGCGACCTGTGACTCCGTCCCCTCTCCTCCCCGCCCACCTCCCTCTTTACTTCCTGTATGTATCCATCTCATTCTTTTGCGCATTAATACTGTGAAGCGTTGTGGCCGAGGTGTACCCAGGGCAAAAAAAAAAAAAGACGAACCTGTTTCCTGGCCACAACTTATAAGTTAATATATGTATTAATTATATATGAATATATAAATATATATGTTAATAAACCACAGATAGACTTCCCTGACGCAAGAGAAGGATGGAAAAAAAAGACATAAAAATGAGAACAAATCAAAAGTCAATAAAGTCGTCATGGAAACAAAATAATTTGGGGAATGTGCTTTATTTTGGCTCACTCAGGAAAGGGGGGAAAAAAAGGAAATTTGTAAAGGATTTGTAAACAGCAAGCTAGTGGTCTAGACATTGTGCTACAGAAGTTACAGTGAAAATGTAGAAGGGTTAAATGGACTTGGCTTTTTCGAAGCCAAAAGAGTCGCTGTGCAATGGTTGCATAAGCTCTGACACTTATGTAACAACGTACACATGTAAGATGCGGCTCAAACAGCAGAAACGACATGATATGAAAGGACCGACTCGTGTACTTGTGTACGTATTATCCATCCATCCATTTTCCATTCTGCTTATCCTGTGTGGGGTCTCAGGGGGCCTACAGCCTACCCCAAGGAACTCAGGACACAAGGCTGGGGACACCCAGGATAGGTGCCAATCCTTTGCAGGTTGCAAGTTCTAAAATGTAAATCTATTTATTCAAATACTAACAGTTTACTATTATTTAAAAGCAGGATACCAAACTTCCTTAAACTGTTTGCAACATTATCCTCACACCTAGATGCATTGCAAAAGTAAAAAGGTTCCATATTTTCCTTTTTTTAACAAGTTCGCATAGTTTCCAAGCTCCCACAAGGTGTGTCATGCTAATGCTCCAGCTGAAGTAGCCCTCAGACAATGTATTTTTTTTTCACACCTCTTTTGGTTACTCCTTTTCCAATCATATGATCATGTTTCTATAAATATGTAAATTAGTTGCTGCAGAGCTGAGCTGAATCTTCTTATATGAGGTCACAAAATAGGGGAAAATCTAATTGGCTTGTTTAAGCCCTGGCCAAAACAAAAAAATGGAAAAAGGACAAAAAAAAACAAAACAGTGAATTATAACAGTGCCCCTGTATACTGTAGACCCATCTGAACATCTACAAATGTATAAAAAGTACATTATTTCGATTGATCCCCTTTACGGCATGGTGGCATAGTGGTTGGGGATTGATTCCTGATTCCTGGGTACCGGTGTGTGTAAGCATGTTTTTCCCGTGCTTGGTGGTTGTACTCCGGTTTCCTCCCACAGTTCGAAGACATGTGTTTGCCCTGCAACGGATTGGCCTTGTCCAGGGTGTACCCTTATTCATTCCCGAAGTCTCCTGGAATAGGCTGCAATCTTGCTGCGACCCTGTAGAGGATAAGTATTATACAGAAGGAGTAAGTGAGTGAGTGATGGTCACCTTTAAGACAGTGGATCATGTCTTGTCTACTCTTGGGCATGACAAGAAAAGTCTATTTTATTTATTTTTTTACTTTATAGGAGTCATTTTTGGACATTAGATTTAGACATTGAAAGCAATATAATAGATTTATTTAGCTTTTCAGGATGGCGCTAATCTAAAAAAAGCTGCTATTGATGTTCTCGCTTTAAAGTCCCCTTAGGCCATGTTATACCATCGTCACTATCCATTAAAAGTAAGTTAACTTTGAGGCCATTAAATGCACATACAAACAAGTCGAAACCATGGCTGGGTATTTGCATAGTGCAAAATGACAGTACGACAGACGTCTAAAGCGATCAGACAGACCTGCAGTGAAACCGTCAGATCTAGATGTCTTGATGAGTCTCAGTGGGGGTGGGAACTGAGAACAGGTCAGGCGCGAAGTCTCAGCTCGTCAGGTGTAACTGTTCTTCAAAACCACCTATTATTACCAGAGATTTACCATATGGACTGATAGGAAGTTCATGTGTGTGTGTGTGTGTGTTTTTGTGTGTGCCATGTGCCCTCATGGTTGATCACACCGCCCTGCAGGGAGACACATCAGGAGCTTTGATCCGACACAACAGGAGAGAGAGAACGAGGGAAAGTGAACGAGTTAGAGAGAGAAAGAGAGAGAAAGAGAGATTGAGCACGCTCAGATTGCGTCTGCTTCCCCGTGGTCTAGTGAATCAGAGAGGGGTAAATGGGAAGAGTAAAATTAGAAAACATTCACTCATAATGTCTGGCAAGCCGCAAGCCAAAAAAACAAAAGGAAAAAAAAAAGGAACATTTCATAAAACGAGCACATTTTTGATACGAGCCAGGCATTCGTCATTAAAAAGATAAAATCAGGCTGGGAATGGTGTGTGAAGAAATATAACGTCAATGTATATCGATTCCGCTTGCATGAGAGTTTTATATGAAGTATCAGTGGTGAAGCAGCACTACAGAGAGACTCCGTGATGGAAAGGGTGCATTAATACTTCACAGGAACACCTTGCAGAGGCACCTTGCACAAAGTGGGTCCCCGGCCACCGTGGTCACGACACTGCAAGCGTGTTATCATCAGCAACACGATGAGGAAATCTGGAGTTACAAAAAAAACAAAAAAACAAAAACATGCATATAAAAACCTTTATTTATAAATTTTTTTAAAAAATATTTAGCCTCAGATGCTGGAAAAAAAAGCATCACACTATGATGTTCCTCAATGTGATGTCACTGAGCGTGATGTCACTGAATATAATGCCACAGAACGTTATTAATCGCTTTTCAGCGTAAGTTTAAGGCATCCTCTCGGCTGACCTGTTTGAGATATCAAAAATCCCGCCGCAATTTTGCATATTTTTTTGCAATTTTGGCCCGGTTTGGTGGTGATCATATAAATTCCCTAGGAGGAGTATATCAAAATCCATCGAGTGTGTTTTTGTGAACGACCCAATATAATGATTTTCTCACATACCCCACTCTTCGCATATCTAAAGGTGGCTCGATGAATATTTACTAGAAAGACGTCAAGGCCAAATCTTTTTTTCTGAACTGAAAGACCTTCTTGTAGTGGAACTGCCTTCAGGATACAGTTAAGAACCTGGGGTCAGAGTGCAGGGTCAGCCAGGAAACAGCACCCCTGGATGAGACTGGGATAGACAGCGCCTTGCTCAAGCTCAAGGGCTCGACAGTAGCAGCTTAGCGGTGCTAGGGCTTGAACCCCTGACCTTCCGTGAATCTTGACTGATGATGTATTGATGCGCCTGTTGTCTAGTTTGTTTTCATTTATTCACCTTCGCTAGGCATTTTATATCAGGAACCCGGAGCATGATGTGGAAAAACATCCAGTGCGTTTTACACACAATATGCATAATTAGAAGTGGGCACTGGTGGCCCAGTGGTTGGTGTTTCGCCTGCCATGCGGAAGGCCTGGGTTCGATTCCCTGCCAGTGGCCAAACCCCAGCCACAGGTCCCAAGCCCGGATAAAATGGGACGGCTGCGTCAGGAAGGGCATCTAGCGTAAAACTTGTGCCAAGCTTGTATGATGGCGAGCCCTTGCCGGAAGCAGCCGAAAGACCAACGACAATCCATAATTAGAAGCAATTTACTGTCGCTTCTCGACCTATAGTAGCATCATGTTTGTCGGAGGAAAACGGGGAACCCAGGGCAAACCCACATGGATACAGAGAGACGATGCAAATCTACAAAGCGAACCCGGGACCTTAAACCTCCATCAAGTCGTACAAATTATTACTCGGCAGATGAATTGTCTTTTAGGGTGACTCTTGCAAAATACTATAGTAATCGGTTTAAGATACTGAAAACGGTACGATAAATTCAACATCAATAAAAATCCAGTTGTGGAAAATCAGGGCAAATAAAATAGATCGTAAAGGCAGTTAAACTTCTTTGTTTCAATTGAGAATAAGATCACAAGTCAACTGGCCTTGACGTATTAATAGTGAACATTCAAAATGATCCAGATGATGGAAAACCACCTTTAGATACACAAAGAGTGCACAACCAGATACTGTCCTCTTCACGTTCTCGTTCTTAATTAACAACAATAAAACAAACGCGAGGCTGAGGAACTCCCACGAGAGAGCTCGACTCACAGTTTGGACTAAATGTTCCCGGTGAGCTGAAGGAAAACCTGCTCAGTGTATCGGCAGTCAGGATATACAGTACTGTAGGTAAGCTCTTGCTCCCTCTGTTGGCCATTACAATCAAAAAGTGCAGAAAGGCCATCGAGTTTGCCTTGTGTGAGTGTGTGTGTGTTCGTGCATGTGTGCGCGCAGAATACTAATGCTCTTGTAATAGCAGACCATTGCTGCAGTCCGTGCTCTTATAGCACAGAGAAATAAGGCGAAGAAAAAAGGAAGCGATAGCGCTGCAGCAATCGGCCATCTCATAAGCAACCCGGGCTTGATTTGTTATGACATATAACAGGGCCTATAACGCTGTCATTTCGGCATGCTGATGAAGGGCTCGGGATC
>JAOVVB010000011.1:4027931-4052032 GCA_028570985.1 Heterobranchus longifilis | reverse complement strand
GTATGCCTCTCTGTCTGTAGGTATGCCTCTCTGCCTGTAGGTATGCATCTCTGCCTGTAGGTATGTCTGTCTGTAGGTATGTCTCTCTTTATGTGTTTATGTCTGTCTGTGTTTATGTCTGTAGGTATGTCTCTCTGTCTGTAGGTATGTCTGTCTGTATGTCTGTCCAGAAACTGAATAGCCTTAGTGTGTTCTTCATTATGACCCTCTGCAGTGTGCGATTTAAAGGGCATTACAGAAATGTGTGTGTGTGTGTGTGTGTCTCTCACAGGAGCACTCTCTCACCTGGTAACTGCAGTCCGTTGCAGTGAGCCTGGACTCTCTCTAGCCAGCGACTGCAACTGTTGAACGAGTCCAGGCTGCTGATCTCAAACACCACACACACCACAGACGGCTGCCCCCACTACGCAATAAAACAGCCTGTAAATATATACATCTCGCTGACGGACAAAAGCACACACACAAATGCGTTCAGCAAATACATACAGGAGCTCAATTAGCCCAGTGGAGCAGAGAGAGTAAAGCTCTTAACTAATGGGGCTAGGGAATTTATTACAGCGTGGGAAAAGCCTCTGTTCTCGCCAGCCCCCACCAGACACCAATTTTCCGATGTTTCTTAAATTACTGGTTCTTGCGCGAGTGTTTCCTTAGACCCAAAGCCCTGTGCAATTTGCCGTTTCTTCTGCTCTAACACGGCAGCTAATTACCGACCCATCCCCGAGTTTAATCAGGTGTACTGGAGCAGAGAGAACATGAAACTGCAGCACAGGGCAGCAATCAGCGTTTCAGATACATCACACCCACGCTGCGTTCACACAAGCCACCGTTTCTTTCTTATGTAAGTCCATGACACAGAGCTGATCTGCATTTTCAGTGGCAGTGACAAAGTCATCTAAGCCATGTCCGGCATTGGAATGAAGATTTTCTGCAGATTTTTATTCAGATTAATTATGACGCAGGAAAGCAATTAACCAAAATGATTCTCTTTAGTAGTTTAATGGTGTTTGTTTAAAAAGAAAAATGGAGTACCATTTTCTCACACGCCTCCACAAAAGTCTCCCGTCCTGCAGAGTCGAAGATATATAGCTCCTGAAAGAAAGGACAGGAACGAATCAAGGGAGTGAGGTACTGATTGATTGAGTGAGTGAGTGAGTGAGTGAGTGAGTGAGTGAGTGTATAAGGAAAATTATTGAGTGAGTGGGTGAAAGAGTGAGTGAGTAAGGACAATAACTGAGTGAGTGTGTAGGGAAAATAACTGAGTGAGTGAGTATGTAAGGAAAATAAATAATTAAGTGAGTGAGTGAGTGAAAGGGTGAGTAGGGAAAATAATGAATTAAGTGAGTGAGTGACTGAGTGAGTAAGAGTAAGAGAATGAGGAAAATAATTGAGTGAGTGGGTGAGTACAGAAAATAAATGACTGAGTGAGCAAGTAAGTGAATGTGAGTAAGTGAGTGAGTGAGTGAGTGAGTGAAAGAGTAAGGAAAATAAATAACTGAGTAAGTGAGTGAGTGAGTGAGTGAGTGAGTGAGTGAAAGAGTAAGGAAAATAAATAACTAAGTGAGCGAGTGAGTAAGTGAGTGTGCAAGTGAGTAAGTGAGTGAGCAAGTGAGTAAGTGAGTGAGTGAGTGAAAGAGTAAGGAAAATAAATAACTGAGTGAGGAAGTGAGTGAGTGAAAGAGTAAGGAAAATAAATAACTGAGTGAGCGAGCGAGTGAGTGAGTGAAAAAGTAAGGAAAATAAATAACTGAGTGAGTGAGTGAGTGAGTGAGTGAGTGAATGAGTGAATGAGTGATTGAGTGATTGAGTGTGTGTAGAAATGAAATAACTAAGGCAGAAAGAGGGGGAGTAAGTAAGAGAAGGTGGAAGTTACACAACTATTTGTGAGTGAGTGAGTGAATGGGTTAGTGTAAGTGAATGAGTAAATGTGTAAAAGTATGTGTATTTGTGAATGAATGAGTGAGCCAGTAAATAAATGAGTGAGAGTTTGGGAATTTAATAAATGTGAGTAAGTGAGTGAAAGGGTGAGTGTGAATGAGTGAATGTATGAAAAATAAGTTAATGAATGAATAATTTTAGTGGTTCAGTGAGTGAGTGATTAAGATACATAGCTGTGTGTGAATGAATGGAGGAATGAGTGTGTGAGTGAAATAATATGAATGAGTGAGTAATTATGAATAGGTGAATATATAAATAGGTAAATAAATTTAAAATAAGCAATTTTAGTGATTCAGTGAGTGAGTGAGTGAACGAGTGAGCAAGTGTGAATGAATCTCACTCACCACACTGTCGCTGGTCCCAGGAATGGTGACAGACTTCATTAGAAGCTCCACACCAGCCGTCTACAGAGTGAAAACACATTCACACTCACAAGAGTGGAACCTACACCCCACATCATAAGTTGCCAGTTTATTAGGTACACCAACCTCATAATGCATCAACCCTGACTGTGAAACCTCGACGCCCGATTGTATCTGCAGTTGAGGAATAAGTGACCCTGAGTATATTTAGAGACTACTTCCCCCCCAGACATTATTTGTGGCAGTCATGCTTTAGCCTTGGTCAGTTTCTGACTCCAGGATGGGGATTTGTGGATGGAGGATTGTATCCTGAGCTGAGAATGAAGCACCACATGTTAGATAACATCTGGTAAAGTGGCGGCTCTGTGGCGGTCTTTGTGTGTGCAACTTGAACGGACATGTCTTAGATCAAGCGAATCACTTAATACAACGCTTGACTGAATTTGTTCTACAGGCCTGGCCTTATTAACTTTCTGTTCGGTATTATACAAATCCCAGAGGCGAGACGGAAAGAGATACACCGTGATCTTGGAAAGATGTGCCGGCTGGCAGAGGTAACGACTGCACACACACGCACCCCGGAATGCCAATGAGAGCTCGTTGCTCATAACCGCGGCCCATCCCTGCTTCGCTAACAAGCCTGCCGACATTTTCCACGAGTGCCATCGTTTATGGCGTGCCCTTCAAATCCCGCCTACGCGCTGTCCGTCGATCCATCGATCGCTCGCTCGCTCTTCCTGTGTCATATTTAATGATCTTTAATGTTATCTGGTTTACCTATTTGACCTGTATAAGCGCTCTCTCTCTCTCTCTCTCTCTCTCTCTCTCTCTCTCTTTCTGTCTTACTCTCACTCTGTCTGTCTGTCTGCAAAACAACAATGCTCTACCTTTCTCATGCCGAGCACGTTGGCACTGTACCTACGCCTGCAAATCTCTCTCCAATACTACGACCTCACACAGGCACACGCCCACACGCGCGCACAGCACCCAATTACTGCAGTGGTTGTATAAATTATTGACGTTCCTGTCACCTGTAGCCGTGCAGCATGCTGATGCAGGCAGCCGTGTGCGACAGCGCCTCTGCGTCCTTCTCTTTTGTATTCAAATCGCTTCGTCTCCGTTCAATAGGGCTCCATTGACTTTGCCACGACCACATAAGAGCCGTGCGCGAAGTCATTAGGTCCACTAAAGTGGGTTAGCGGCGAGACGGAGCTACTCTAGGCTCCTGGATCCGTCGACGAACGGGTTAGAGTCGAAACTGACTAGTACATTGAGAAGACACTGCAGATGGAGAACTCAAACGTTCCTCAAAAATCCTCTGGTGTTTTCTTACTGTACGTTATCTCTGTCTTTTTTTTTCTTTCTTTTTTTTTACATGACAAGCTTCTTTTTTTGCTTGTTTTATTAATCTTAAAAACTAGACCTACAACAGGGGGAAAAAAAGGTTAAAACTAACATGTTGCTCTATCCCAGGGAGCTTAGGGCACTTGACGGAGTGAGTGCACCCTATATAGTAGAGATGGTCAGTTATGTATCACAATTCTTTTGTCATTTTCTAAGATCACATAAACTGAGACTATAGTAATGATGCAAAATACAAGTCGACAAAGTCTCTTAAAAATGTAGAAATTCTGATATTAATAAAGAAACGCCTGCATTCGATGCTTACTAATGAGTAGCATAAATAAATAAGGATTATAGTAAATTATAATAAATACTACACAATAAATAGAACACTTTAAATGGCAGATCCCAATAACCCACACACATCTGTGATCACCAATCAGTGTTAGAGATGATTCTTGAGATGATTTCTGTGATTGGCCCAAAAAATCCTGATTGGGGCACCCTTGCAGTATGATTGTGTGTGTTTATATATAAACAATTTTGAGGTCAATTATTAACACACTGATACTGACCGATGTACAGGGTGATTCACTCGAAAGAGGCCCCAAATATTCTGTAATAACTCTCACCATGACGAAACAATCTGACCGAAACGATGTCCAATGGCCTCAGTATATGGAGCTTTTAACATGCTCGGATGCCCCTGAGGCAGACCGATAAAATAGGTGCCAACCAGCCATCGCACCGTTTAACATCGAACCCCTTTACACGGTCACTCGACTTCTCATCGGGATGGTGGTGTACAGTAACGAGCAGCGCATCTTCATAGTGCGAACCTATTGGGTCGCCAATTGGTTTAAGCGATGTCAGCGTGAATTTAGGAATAAATATGGTGTTACTGACTGTGAAGATTTGAAAAAAGGCATCCAATAGGAAATTGCTGCTATTCCTCCTATATATACTTCGAAATCCGCATTGAAATGTGTCTGGCCAAAAAAAAAAAACGGAGATCACTTCCAGCCTCGCATGTATTGCAATCGATTACACATACATCAAGGTATGTTGCGTATTTTTTTGGTTCAGATTCCTTTATTATAGTGAGAGTTATTACAGAATATTCGGGGCCTCTTTCGAGTGAATCACCTTGTACAGTATATGTTTGCATTTGAGGTGGTAAAATGTTGCAGTTCCTCTACAAACCTGCAGGTGGTGCAGACTGAAATATCCACGTAGCACAGCATCCTTTTTTATTTGTGAAGTTTAATTAGAATTGTAATAAAATAATAATAATAATAATAATAATAATAATAATAATGAATTGGAATATTTATAAAACTATGATAATAACAGAATCTCAATGTAAATCTAATTTATATTGGTTTCATGATAATATCAGCTGGTGATACTGGAATAGTTGCCAACCTATCACAAGGCACAAGCACACACACACACACACACACACACACACACACACACCCATTCACATACTGTGGAAACGATAAATCAACATACACTGCATGTCTTTGGACTGTGGAAGTAAAACCCAGAGGAAACCCACTAAGCACGGGGAGTACATGCAAACTCGCGCACACACATAACAGGAAGTGGATTCGAACCCCTTACACACCGGGACATGTGAGGCGACAGCGCTAGCCACTAAGTCACTGTGCTTTCAACAAGTCACTGTTGCTTGTTAACAAATAAAAAAATTAAAATGCAAACCTGCTTTATATAATGTTTTCTTTGGCTTTTCCCTTCTTACTTGTATAACACAAAATCAAAACTACAACCATGATAGACTAATAAATAGTTTTTAGAGATCTTGTATCTTTTTTTTTTTTAAGAAAAATGTGTTTTAGAAAAAAAAAGTGGATAAACATTTCATGTAAAGGTAAAATCCCAGAAAATGTGTCAGATGATTCTCTGTTAAGTGCTTATCACAGAAGTCTTGAATGATTCTTGTTGAATCCTGACGTAGATGCTGCCTCTGATCTGATCGGTTTACAGAAGGATGACGACTGTCCTTACCATGCTGTAGTTCTTCTGGAAGTGTGAACCATCGCTGCAGAATGTCTGAGACAGGGCAGTCTTTCCTACCGCTGCATCTCCTATCCACACGCACACACACACACACACACACGCGCGCACACAAAGAGCCGTATCAGTATCAGTACCAGGGCTAAGGATAGCTTAAACCTTGGATGAGTCCCAGATCAGAGTTTACTTTTTATATGATCCTGTAAATCAATGGAATTTGCCAGATGTGTGTTGACAGACACGCTGATCTCACTCGGATCTTGCAAGTGAATGCAGGATACTGAATACCACCACTAGCCCACTGGTACTCGGCCTGGAAACAGAAGCTTGCTGAGAATCTATAATCGTGGGATCAGAGTGTCTATAAAACTGTGGTAAAAAGCTCCGAATTGGATTTTCTCATATTATAGGAGTGTCTATATTTACCAGAGAACATCTTCTGCTGTTCAATTCTCAGTGCTTTCACATCTTTAGCAATTTTACAGTAATTGCTTCTTATTAGGATGGTGAAGTTTTTTTAAGGAGATAAAAAGAACATTTAAATATAAACATAAACTGGGGGAAAAAAACTTCAATTAATAAAGAGGACTGTAATCTCGCTGGAAGTAATAAAGAGGTGTGTAACGATTAATGGGCAACTTGCTGTGGAGTATAGAAGGAAAGCTCTGTGAGGTGCTACTATAGGAAAATAGTCAACTTGACCCTGGTCAGACATAACATTAATATTAAAACCAGCTAGGTTTTTGGGTTCCCTTTGGCTTGGCTCTGCAGGGCCTCTGGTGGTACCCTGGCACCAAGACGTTGGCAGTGGATCTCTTGGGTGTCTACTCTCATGCCAGGCAGGCTGACGCAGCAGAGGAGAAAGTCTATAGCGGGGGTAAAGACTGCTACATGCCTTTATCACGGTCAGGACTGTCTGAATAAAAACTAGCCGCAAAATACAAACATTAGGCGCCATGTTGAGCCCTGAACAAGAGATGAGTTGTGTTGTGGTGGTTCTGCAAAACAGTAAAAAATAAAAAAAAACTTGATGTGTAAATTCTACCTTTTATGGTACACACTATGATCTTGCTAGGTAAAAAAAAAATCACTATTTTACATTGAATATTTCAGGATTTTTTTTAATATAACATTTTATTTAAAAAAAAGAAGAAGAAAAGAATCATTCATTTTAAGGTTAATTGCCTCAAAGCAATATTGGACTACATACTGTAGTCATTTCCATGCAAAGGTCAAAGAGTCAAACAGGCTTCCTATCAAACCACACTGGTACACTAAAATTACTATTACATCAGCATATATTGACTAAACTTTTACTTGGACACCAAGATCCAATTCTGAGCATCAAAAAGCACAAAGAGGCAAAAATATAATGAAAACTACAAAGAAAACCAGATGAAAAGTAAGAGAGTTGAATGAACAAGGGGAAAATGTTCTAAAAATGATTTAAGAATGATAATTTATGAATGAAAAAAATGTTTTTTTTTTGGATAATTACTATTTTAAATATTTCATGGTAAAATATTTGGGGGGGGGGCGGCTGGAGTCTATCCCAGGAAACTTAGTGTGCAAAGCGGTGTACATCCTAAACAGGATGCCAATCCATCGCATGGCACACATACACTCATTATTTGGACTGTGGGAGGAAACCGGAGTACCCGGAGGAAACCCACCATGCGCAGGAAGTAAATGCAAACTCCATGTCAACTCTGCATAAATGTTATACATATAATACAGAAAATGTGTGTGGCCAAAGAAGCTTCTCCTGAAGTTTATGCAACATGGAAGTGACCAATCTTGCTTCCCTAAAAATTTCAAGTTGCTAACTTCAGCCATTTTTGAAGAGATGATTTTATACTGTACGAGCCCCAAACAATAATAATTTAAAATGCAAATTATTCATATTTCAGATATTTTATTTTAGAGTATTGAAACTAAAATTGGTGTTAGCTTCTACAAGCATATGACCTAAATTGTTGCTTAAATGTTTTTTTTTCCCGTAAAAGCAAAAAATCTGTAGTGTCTGTAACCATGTCAAATTCCTGTCACAATATCTTAACAATTTTGCATTTTAGAATAATGCACTTTTTCAGATTTACGTCTTTACATGTGAACCATCTGATGTGGCCATCTGAATGACAGTTAAAATCATTGAAAGATCTGAATTCGAAAAAGTTATGGACACTACTGTACATAAAAGGGCATGAAATTGTATTTAGCAAATGTGTTTCTTTTTATCTGATAAAAATAAAAACGTATGCATATTTACACAAAAGTGAAGCATGGATCGGAAGATAAGAAGCAAATGTTTTATGATCTGAAACTTCACTTCTCCATGGGTGAGACACTTTTTAGCATGTTTTGGCTGATAGTACAAACTAATAGTTTGCTACAGTAAGTCCTGATGTCTAATTGTGCTAATGTAATATACTGGGTACATCTTGTCTTCCCTTCTCATAGAGAGTGGCCATACACAGGCATAGAGGCATAGAGTTTAACCCATAGTAATATGGTAATACAACCCAACAGCACACTTCAGAACCTGATGTTACAAGAAACTAATCCACTTCCTTAACCCAAAATCCAACAGCAAGGGGGTAGTGCTGATTAAAAAACTAAAGAGGGACTGGAAAACAAAACCACATCAAGTGCATTACTAGTTGTGTAGGAGCCTCACTCAGGACAGAGGAGTGGATTAGGACGCAGCCACTGCAAACGCGCACCGCGAACTAGCTCGTTAGCTCGTTTAACGTTTTATACAATCAAACTGATCTTACCGACAAGAACACACCGGGCTCGTAATTTCACCATGGTGAGGAGATTTCCTGCAATAACTCGTTAATCTATATCTGTTTTAAACTCTTAAGCGACCTCCCTCCGAGTTGTTCTCTTTCGCCTCTTCCCAAGCAGCAAAGCAACACGGAAGTGCGTTGCTAAGTAACCGAAATATAACGTTTTCATTGGTGCAAGCCACAGCACGCGGACAGATTCTACAATATAATTGGTTGTTAGGTACGGTGACGCAGCGCATGCGCGTAAAATATGGCTTTGAGTTGCAGTACTGATCTTTACCCCAAGTGGTCGTAAATGTTTTTTTTTTCTTTCTAATAATTTCTGATTTTGTTTTATTTTAATTAACTCTTTATTTGTTCTGGAGCATAATACGTCAACGTCAATTATTTTGTGTACTCAGTGTCAATGACGTTTGGTTTTAATGAATTTTTTAGAAGACTCCAAGTTATAAGTATAAATATGATATATAAGTTTGAGATAACTTTATAATTCCATGGTCGTTCCTACATTGTAAAGCAATGCTGAAGGCGTCCAAAATATGCAATAATCTTCTTTGAACAGTTAATGTTGAGATGTATGTCCTACTCATGATTTATAAAGTCTTCATAACTGCTCTAATCCAAGGTGCTATTAATTGTGACTTCTGAGGCTGATAACTCTAAATGAACTTCTCTGCAACAAAGCTAAGTTTTGGTCTTCATGATAGACAGTTTCATCATGGTGCTTGATGGGTTTTGCAAATGCACTTGACACAATACTGTTCCTGCAAGAACTATTACAAAAAGACTGACCTCCATGTCCTAAAATAACAACTGACTGTTGTTGTTGTTGTTGTTACATAATTACCTAATTCCATATGTGTTATTTCATAGTTGTTTTCAGTATTTATTTTTCTATAATAAATGTAACATATTTTTAGGTTACATATTTTTCACAATTAATAAATACACCTATTATTAATATTTTCGAATACTTTATTATTATTAGTATTGTTATTATTATTATGATTATTATTATTGTTGTTGTTGTTGTGGTTAAAATTGAGATTTGAAGTCCTTGAACATGTAAATAGTATATAGTAGACTATATATAATAATACTATAATGATGATAATATATACTATAATAATATAATAGTATATCATTAATTAATTAATTATATTATATGATATATATTATTATAATTTCTTATAATACTATAATGAAGATATAATAAATAGCAGAAATGGTAATTATTGGTGGTATTATTATAGTCATTTTATAGCATGCTCACCAGGCGCGCCGTGTACGAGTTGCGCGCTCACAGTAAGTCATTGGCACGCGCTGGAAGGTGCGCCTGCGCGTTCACGCGTGTGTGTGTGCAATCATCCTTTTTTTCTTTTCTCTTTTTTTTCTCTCCGAGTCCATCTGTGTGTCGCGGGGAAGATGGAGGGCACGGCGTACGGAGCGGGCAGGGCCGGAGGAGCCTTCGACCCCCTTACGTTCCTCCAGCAGCCTCACACCGTCCTGCGCATGGTGTCCTGGGTGAGTGCGCGAGCTTTGGTTATTAAATAAAGCAAATCCCCCTGTTTTTTTTTTTTTCTTTTCTTTTTTTGAAGATAAATAAATGCTGATGGGCAGCGCGCGAAGGAAGTCGCGCGCTCGGCATCGCGTGCCTCAGTGCTCTGGTGCTCGCGTGCGTTCAGGAAGCCTGTGAAGGTGACTTGTTTTATATATGCATACAGGCTGCATGAGATTATTATTATTATTATTATTATTATTATTATTATTTGAACTGCATTTTTCTGAGCATGAAGGGTGTTTTTTTAAATGAAAAATGACATCCACTGTTGGTCAGGTTGTACGTCTTGCCCACGATAAGAGGATAACACACTTCATACACACTTCACCATGGTACTCTACTCTACAGCATCCTAATTGTGTACAAAGGGAGGAAAATCAACAGCTGAGGCAAAGGAGGATGCTCCTGCCTTCATGTTTTTCTTTAGAGACCACTGAAGTTTATAAATGAATACGATGTTTCTTCGGAAAATTCAATTCAATTTATTTGTATAGCGCTTTTACTATATCCTTATGTACACATGTATGAAAACCTATCCTTATGTACGTTGCTCATTTCCTACCACCGGTAGGATTTCAGCAGTAACATCTGAAGTGTTTAATAACTCGAGCAAAGCTGCCACGTGTGATACGCTCGTCCCAGCACCGCTCGTTCCATCATGTCACACGAGAAAGCTACTTAAGCAATATCACATGCGGGAGAGGGCTGTTGTGATGAATATCAGCACAGATGTGATGCAGCCGAAGGTATTACAACCATGCTGATATCTAGCACAATGGCACAACTTTGAGTGTGACATTGTTTTTATACAATAGTTCAGCAAACACCATTTATCATCAACAGATTATGTTTTTTTTTTGTTTTTTTTTAAATACTTATTTTGCTCCGCCGATACATATCCTTCTGCAACCGGCAGAACTAACTAACCATGACTGGTAGAGCTGCAAGCCAACAGTGTGATTTATTAGTGGTGAAAGTAGTTTTCAATTCCTACTGGTACTATGTAGCCAAAAGGTGAGGAGGATGAACCATGGATGTGGTGGACAGTGTTGAGAAACTTTGCTTTATATTCCAATTACATGTGCATGTGACACTATGTCATTATACATCCGAGCAGTTGAGGGCTAAAGGCCTTCCACAAGGGGCCATCATTTGCAACTTGGTGGTGGTGGTGGGGTTTGAACCTGGGACCTTCTAAGGATTGGTCCAAGACTTCTGAGTTACCCCTGCCTACGTTCCACTTATTCTGCTTTAGAATATCAGCTCTGTTATCTTCCGGGGTCTGGGGTTTAACCCTGAATTGCATTAAATTGAAAGCTAGTGCCCTAGGGTGTACAATTACTTTTTACCCACACCAAGTATTGCCTTTAATTAGGGGTTACAGAGAGGATTGGGATTCAGACTTGTGTTAGAAGCTAGGTAATGATGTATCTCAGCGTAAAATAAAGCGGTTCAGAGCCAGTTCAGAATGACTTAGAAGCAAGTGTTGTTTAAGATGGCATTATGTTATCAGATGAGTTTTCTTGCTGAAAGTGCTTCCGTGACTGGTTTTGACCCATGCTGTGACCGACAGTTTGTATAGAACACCTGTGATACGGAGTGATACATAGAGTTTAACGTCCCAGTGCTGTTGCGGTCCATTATCACCACTCGTGGAAAGCCTCTTGTCCAATCAGATTACTCGGTCAGAACTGACTGTTGTAGAAAATGTATTATCTAGCAAAAATAAAAGCATCAGTACTAGGCACAACAAGAATGACATGGGATAAACTATTAAATACGCTCACAGGATGAATCAGAGATACCAGATAAAGATTATTTGAAATCAACATCCAAACAAATACATTCCTCTCTTCAGTGCTTCTTTAGATTCCATATTCATGGGCGTGCAATGCCAAGGCAGAAGTACTAACAAAAAGACTAGGTGATCAAGATTAATATACCATAATCACAAACACAGCTGATTGTAAAGCTATTAACAATTAATATACCATAATTACAAACACACAAAATGTAAAGCTATTGTATTGGACTTGCTGACTCCCCCTTTAAAAACATCTGAGTGTCACAACAGAAAAGCGTTTGCCTTCTTGTCTGGAGATTGCAAGATCGAAGCCATGCATTTGGCCAAATCCCCAGACATGATGAACAAGATTTGTAACCACTGTGAAAAGGAAAGCAAGTAATAACAACAAGGTACAGGAAGAATATTTAGTTGTTGATCTATTAAAATCATGAAATAGATGATTGAAGCTTTATCAATTTTAATTTATATACCTATTTTTTAATGCATCCATACATAAAGCACTAAACATTTTGTGCAAACTGTACTTTGATGTGCTTAGTCTATCTACTGTCCACCTACAAAGCGATCTACTGTATATGCTACTGTACAGTATGTGTACCTTATAACACAGCCAATGAGTGACACAAGTACCCAGAACTGGTACAATATACTATGTGATATATTATATGAATATATTATATCCATTTATAACTTGTGTTAAAATAACCGCCTTATGTTGGTATTATAGATAAACATATTCTGTGCCATAAACCCCTAAAAGTTAAAAGAAGCAGTGCGGTCTGAGTAACTGGGATGTTTTACAAAATGAAAACATGAAAATGAAAATGAAAACAGCACACACTGCATATATTATTTCTTGCATAATAAGTAATGATAAACACCAAAATTAGGATTAACTCTTTAATGTTCTTCTCAACTGCTTGGCAGAGTACATTTTCAGTTACTATAACTTTTTTATTTCCCTTGACATTTCAGTGATGTCTACCAACCAGGAAGGGCTCAAACTACAGTAACATGTGATTCCTCACAAGAAGCCACCAACCCTATCTTTTTTTTTTCTTCATGCTGCTGCTCGCTCAACGTTAGAAAGAGTCATAACACACTCGGCAGAAAGCTCTATCCACCCATTCCGCTTTTGTGAGCTCACAGATGTCCTCGAGTCACTTGGGAATCAAACTCGTGATCTCCGTATGATATGGCGAACGTGTCTCCGTCGCAGCACCTGGGGGCTTGAGTCACTATGTCTTATCGAAAAATGTGTAGAACTTAACCTGATTAAGCCATCTCTACCACCATCTCTAGTAGTGGTATGTTTTGCTAAAAAAAAATCTACTAGATTTTAGACACAACAAAAGAATTTGCATTTTATGTCAAATATTTTAATATTGTTTGTAAATATATTGATACTTTTAGCATGAAGCAACATCTAAATTATTTCACAGTGACCTATATTTATGAGTGATTTGAAAAAATATATAATTTTTTTGTTATTAATGCCCCAGGGAAATAAAAAATGCATAGATTTTTTTTCCGTTGGTTTTTTCTTAATCAGGATGTTAAAGGGCTAACGTCCCACAAGTAACCCATGAAAGTTTCTATTTGTAGATCTTGTTGCAGTCTTTTTTATTTTTTTTGTGTGAAGATCCATTTTTTCTTGTATAAAGTGTTCCTGATCAGATAGGACGACTTTAGGACGCAACCAAACACATGATTGAATTTGCAATTGATCCTCAGACCTGGACGACAGAATAGAAAAGAATAAGTTTGTGAATAAGAGTTCTAACAAGACCTTCAGAAGCAACAACGGCGTAACAACAAAGCAAACGTTTAGTTGTACTTGGGTTTAATTAGCAAAATTAAGATCCTGCTCAAATTATTTTCATAATTGATGTCTTATTGTTGCAAAAGAAAATTATTGTTATTTTTTTCTGAATTGCTTTTGGTTGAGAACTAAGTCTGAGCCTTAGTTTGGTAGGACTGGCTTATCCTTATCTATTGCTGGTGCTGATGATAATTAATGCTTATTGCTTTCTGAACTAAGTACCCCTTGTACTGTTCAGTTGGACCTGCCATTTCTCAGGGTACAAAGAAGACCGGCATCAGTGTTCTCCTCTGTCCTGACACCTAGACTGTGAAACAAACTTCCCGTCGCTGTCTGAACTTCAATCAAAGACAGAAAAACATTAGTACTTTTTCCTAAACCAGACATGCACTGCTTCTGCACATTATAATATGATGGTGTGTTAATGACTGCAGCTTTTTAAATCTAACAATGGACAGAAGTAGCAGTAATTCAACACAAATCTCATATTATGTTTTTTGGTAATTACTTAAAAAAAGACATATTAGCAGCACAAAGCTAAGTGTTCCCAGTGGGGTTTAAGATGCCATTCTAATTCAGATCAGTGTCTGCTGTTTGATAGAGTCTGCCTGCGTCTCTCATAGCAAAATCCAGGACACAAATCAGTTGGACTCTAATAGGCACGCACGTACATACAGACACGCAACCAGACAGCCTCTCGGTCCCGTCGTTTCAAGGCCTGTGTGTTGCCACGGCAACCTGGAGACACAGCCACAGGCGCAATGCTGCTGACGTACACGCTATCCCATAATTCTCCTGTGCCGCAATGGGATCGTCACCCGGAGACATACAGGGGTGGAATGGACCGGAAAATCAGAAATGGTTGACAGGGGAAATGACAGAGAGAGCGAGAGAGACTGCAAGGAAACATGAAAGACTCAAGACAAGCTTGTTCCCTCACAGCTTGCAAACACTACAGCACATTTTGCAGCTACGAATTTGTCTTAGTCTGTAGAAGCATATACGATAAAGTCAGTGCAATAATACATTTTAAACAGATTTGAAGCACCTTGGTATTGATTATGCTTTGCCTGGTGAAAAAAGAGTCATTGTTCGGAAGGGTCAAATTATTGGCCTGAATCAAGCAAGGAAATCAACTTTGAGATTTGAAATGACTTGAAATGAACCATGGATAGGGACAGAGATCGCTTGCTGATGTTGCATAGGAAACCAATAAACAATAGAGCTGAACTGAGAAATGTTTAATAGTGAAAGTAATAGCATTTGTGTGTCCATTAGAGTGTCCATAAGAAGAGGACGAGTGGCCGTAAAAAAACACTTTTAGTGAGATAATCAGAAAAAAGGGTTCAATTTGCTAGGGAGCGTAACAATTGGACTTTGGAGCTATGAAAAAAGGTCATGTGGTCTGACGAGTCCAGATTAAACCTATTCTAGAGTGATAGAAGCATCAGGGTAAGAAGGTAAGCGCACAAAGCGAAACACCCATCATGCATAGTGCCCAATGTACAAGCCTCTGGAGGCAGTGTTATGATCTGGGGTTGCTTTTATTGCTTTGGCAATAAAACAAAGTCAGCTGACGACCTGAATGTACTGAATGACCAGGTTATCTCATCTATGGTGCGTTCATATTCCAGGACTTATATTGGTTGTGGGAGCTTGAGGAATCATTTTCACACATGAACTGGCCACCACATTGAGCACCGTAATCAAATGTGCGTACAGTGCCATATTGAGAGGAAACATGTCGAAAAGATTAAGTGTGGGGAAGTGGCGGATAAAGCAGATGAAGAGTTCAAGACAGAGGACAAGACAAGACAAGATCATGAAAGGAAGCATGATCTTTTTTAAAGGAGTCTGGACTGGAAAATCAGCTTTACGAGGCCTGGGAAGATGATGGATAGCGAGACCTTTAGGTGGCTGTAATTTAACCTACTGGATTCCAATCACTGTTAAAAAACAACAAAGAAGAAGAAGAAGAACATTTGCAGTAGTGCTTCTCTTGCAGTAGTGCCATTCAAGTCAATCTGCCCGATTTTAGCTAGTTTCAGTTTAGCTAGCTGGTTATCTATAAAAGTCCAGTAAGTAGAAGAGGTCACACAAAAGGCTCTGGTTCACCTTCAGGTTTCAGATGTTGTGCTCTGTTTATTCTCAAATTCATCCCACAGCATGGGGCAGACTGCCACAATGACAGAATGAAGCAGACTGTTTAAACGGTTCACATTGACTTTGCTCATCTTACAGGGCTAGTAATGTTATACAGCGTTTGTCCATACAGCGTTGAAACATTTGATCTCAGCGATGCACACACAGACACATGAGCGTGTGTGTGCACCGAGGACGGAGTGTACTAATACAGTATGATGTTGAATAGAGGAGGATGGCCAGAGAGACGAGATGTTAAAGGCAAAGAGAAAGTGACACTCTAACAGTAGCTGTGTTCTCATGGACCCTGATAATCAGAATAATAGCCCAATCGGAATAAAATGGAATCGTGTGAACACGTCAGTCGTAACAGTCCGACCCAATAATCCAGTAAATATTAGCCATGTAAACACTAGAGCTGATAATTTCTCTCTTGTTGGAACAAATATATTCTTTCTGCGCATATTTGCCCCACGTAGGGGTAGTTCTAGGAGAAGTGACAAGTTTCCATGAGAAATTTTGCTTCCATTTCCTGTGAGAACTACTGTCTGTCTCAAGTGTTGACTCTCATTCACTGTGTCTCTGGCTGAGGAAGGAGCTCTGATAGGTTCGCATTTGACACATAAGAAAGCATCTAACCAATCATAGATTAGACTGAATTCTGGTAGCCAATCATAACAAAGAAAAAGACTGGAATTCTGACCTAACCTCAAAGTTGGAGAAAAATACTTCTTCTCCTTCTTCTGTTATATTTGTGGTAGATTAAACACTTCACAGCTTTGCACATATCAAAGTAGATATATTCAGATAAAATTCTTTGAGCATGTAAACGCCTACCTTATCCAAACAGTGTCCATGTAAACTGTTACGTTGGAATCTCTAATCAGAATTATTTGCCTTGGATAAAAGAAATTTTGTCTATTTAAATAATAGCTACTCTTATCGAATATATACGAGGGTTAATTTTTATTAACTTTAAGACAAATAAATATTTTTTCAACATAATCTCCTTGCTCTTCAATACATTTAGTCTATCTGTTAACATGTTTGCTTTTATATACCCTTATTAAAAATGTTTAAGGCTGAGCTGCGAGCCATGAATTCGCCGCTGTCTTCACTTCGTCATCAGAAGTGAATCTTCGTCCTCGTAGGGCTGCTTTCAGGGGACCAAACAGGGGAAAGTCTGATGGAGCGAGATCAGGACTATAGGACGTTTTTGCGTGACATGCATCGTCATGTGTTTAATCCGAAGTTTAGGCTTCAGCTCTTCAATAAGCTGTAATGATATCTGTTGATTGTTGAACCCTGTCCCTTAAAAATCCCAGAAAACTGTAAGCACTGATGAATTTTCCAGCTGATGTTTGACCTTTGAACTTTTTCTTGGTTGACGATTGAGGATGTTTCCGTTCCATACTCTGCCGTTTATTCTCAGGTTTGTAGTTATGAATCCGTGTCTCGTCACCAGTAATGATTCTTGTTAAGAAACTTTCACCTTCCTTAGAGTATCAGTCCAACTTTTGTTTGCAGATATGTAAATGCTTCTGTTTATGCTCTTCCATAAGTTGTTTCGACACCAAGGTACACCCTCAGACCACAAAAAAAATGAATCACTGGACACTGTTTTTTCTTTTGTGCAAATCACAAGTGGGGGCTCCATTTTTGCTCACACCGCAGTTACAAATGAATGATGTAACACATTCACACCTGCGCAGCAGTGACTGGGGAGACAGTAGCCCTGAACGGAAAGCGCCAATAAGACAGTGCAGCCAGCACTAGTTTTAATATATCTGTGTGTGTGTATATATATATATATATATATATATATATATTTTTTTTTTTTTTTTTACAATATACTTGCAAGCTAATTTATAAATACACTGCGCCAGCAGTTATGGGATTGTTATCACTGATGCTATCTTGTTAAGCAAGCAGAAACTGCTGTCATGGTGTTATTTATCTTTTGGGTTGTGAGACGGTGTTTTTGCAGACGCAGTTGAATCATTATAAGTAACTGATTTTACTTTTGTACGAATTTTTCTTTCTTCAAGACGGATAGTTCTGTTGTCCTTAGTGTCCACATATCATATGATGTAAGAGGTCAGAACTGTAGTTACATAACGCAGCACCTTACTGGACATACTGTACTGAGCATGGAACAGAAGGTTAAGTCTTAAGAAACTGCCAATGATTTTCTGATGAATGTCCTCACACACACACACACACACACACACACACACACACAAACACCACATGGATGTGAACACAGACTTATGCAGCCAAATTGCTGTTTTGCACTTTGAAATCTCAAAAAATTCTTATATATTTGAATCATTATGAAGCCTTTTATGTTAACAAAGGATTAAAAAAAGAAAAATTGTGTGCCTGTAGATCAAACAGAGAAGGAAGGAAGAATGCTGTAGAGTCCGCAAAAGACTACAAAATTAGAAAAGTTTTAATAAAGTAAAAAAAAAAAAAACCAAACCATAATTTAATTACTGTAATTATGCCTAAGAGTGATCTTGACCCAAGCCCTAGCAAGTTCCTTAATAACGTAATTGCATACTAGCACTGCAGTGTTGTGTAGCTATTAATAAAAATCTGTATCTGCATCCGTAAACCAATATTGTGATAAATCACAGCGCAGGAAGATATTTATTATCCCATAGATTTTTAGTACAGCACCAGCCCTGGTTTAGTCTTGGAGTTTTCATTATTTTAATACAGAGGGCAAAATGAAAGCATATTAACATCATAGCAGCACAAGACTAGACGATTATGTCTAAATTGCTGTTTATTTTCCCTGTTTATTACATTCATTCATACATTTATCATCCCCAGCTTAAACGCTGCGTTCGACGTAACTCAGACACAATCTGTGTCAAAATGTCTCCATGTTTTGTTAGGAACAAGGTAAAATATTTGAATCGTGCAAATGTTTTAAATAAGAGCCGAGTCCCGTTTCTCCTTTAATGGATATAATAGGTGACACAACACAGACCAAATATAGAGCATGGAAGACATTCTGGAAGAGCTCACATGACATTTTCTCTGACAATTTTATGTCAGCAGTTGGAAGATGATGCCGTCAGCATGGCTGCCTTACGCTGTCAGCACAGTCACAGTGTCACAGTGATATTTTCTTAATTTATTTTATATTGATTTGGGCCATTAAAGGAGTTCCTGGGAGGCCAGGGTTTCTGACTTGAAGCAGGCAGTCCGATTATGGCTCCGGTGTACTGAGAAAACTTTCTACCTTGATGGTATTCATGCACTAGTGGAACACTGCGATAAGTGCAGTAGTGTAGCAGGAGATTATATAGAGAAATAAAGGGGGTTTTTACTCTCATAACTGTGTTCTATTAATCTGTACAATTAAGAGCCCCAGTTTCACTTGAATGTCCATCGTAGATTTAATCGACTTATATCTGATGCTGATTCACCTATGCTACTAAAAAGTGATAAAGTGGTGTTTCATTTGGCGTTGACGTCATCATTTTCTCATCATCTCCTGACTTTCTTGAGTATGAATTCCATTTTTTTCCCCTTAAATTCCTAAATATGAGATTCACTTGTAGTCGAACACAGCATATGAGTTTGAAACAGGGCTAATGTGTTTGGGTGTGAGTGCTAGTGACAGTACAGGACTGGATCATCAAAGAAAGAACGACAAAGAGGAAGCGGAAAGAGTGAGAAAGAGAAGACCAAGAGAGACGAATACTGAGATAGACAGCAAGAGATAGATTCTTTCTGTCCATCCACAGCAAGGTGTCCTTTAATGTCAGAGTTGTAGTCGACAGCTGTGCAAACCACGGCACCCACCAGAGGCACCCCCCCACTCTGTCTCTGATCACCACACACACACATACGCATCCATGACACCGTTGGCAAACAAATGCCTAGAGCGCAATACACACAACCCACACGCACGCACACTAAAGCAGTAATCTTTCCCTCAGGCAAAACAAAATGTTTCCCCGTAGGCACCGGGTCCATTGATTAACTTCTGAAAGTTTTACAGCATCGGCACTGTGGGGGAAACAAAAAAAAAAAAAACCCACAAAGCAAAAATTCTCAAAGTTTTTTTTTTTTTTTTCTACTTTTAGTAAAGATAAGTGTGTAAGATAACTCCTCTTCTCCACAGTAAAACAGAAGGATTCATCACAGTCCAGGTCAAATAACTCTAAACAGGCCCCTTGGGTTCTGTAGTCTTGATGACCTCACTTAAGCTAAAAAGAGGAAGCGATGGGTTGCGGTCACGCGTTCTGCACCCTCAGTGACTCTTGTCAGTATCCGTTTATCACCCCGAACACATCTGTTCTTCTGAATTATGTACCACCTGCCTTAAAAAGCCAAATTCCCCCTGAAACTCTTTTTAGTTTCAGCTTCAGATTTGAAATAAATAAATTTTGTGCAGCAAACTAACATTGCTGAAGATCATGTTTATTATTAAATACTCTTGCAAGAACAGTATTGTGTCAAGTGCATTTGCAAAACCCATCGAGCACCATGATAAAATTGGCTCTCGTGAAGACCATCCCAGAAAAGCAAGATTAAAAAGTTCATTTAGAGTCACCAGTCTTAGAAATCACCAATTAACAAACAGCACCTCGGATTAGAGCCGTTATGAAGGATTTACAGAGCATAAGTAGCAGATATACATCTCAATATCAACTGTTCAAAGGAGATTATTGCATATCTTGGATGCCTTCATCGTGTATTGTTTTACAAGTGTTCAAACTTTTGATTGGGAGTGTATATATGCCTGTACAAATTGGACATTGTGTAGATATCTATATAATTATTTATGATTTAAGATTAAATGTTAAATATTTTAACATGCGTAACTTTTTAGACAGCGTTAATTCCTTAGCTAGGTCGTTCCCTCTGATATTACCCTGACATGATAAAGTTTATCTGTACATGGTCTAGCGGTAATAATGAATGATGCTAAGTATTGAATTAATAAGTATTTGATTGTTATTATTGTGATTTAATATCAGTACAAAGCCTTAATGGATTTGATATCAATGACTTACTAATGCTCTCTCTCTCTCTTTCTCTCTCTCTCTCAGCTTTTCTCGTTGGTAATATTTGGCTGCATTGCTAACGAGGGCTATGTGAACCGGCCGAACGAGGTGGTGGAGTACTGCGTCTTTAACCGCAACCAGAACGCCTGTAACTACGCCGTAGGAATGGGCACTCTGGCCTTCATTTGCTGCATGGCCTTCCTGGCACTGGATGTGTACTTCCCCCAAATCAGCAGCATAAAAGACCGTAAGAAAGCTGTGCTCGCTGATGTCGGGGTGTCAGGTGGGTGTACGTCCCGATCTGGCTTAAGTCCCTCTCCATGTGAAGTTGTATGCTAGCTAATGTAATAGATGACGCTGAGGGTGTAGCATTATGCAGGAAGGTTGGGGTCCTCAGCAATATTCACAGGAAAGACCAGTAGCAAGAAATAATAGCTAACTATATTTCAAGATGACAGCTTGGACGGATGGATGGCATTACATCATGATCTGAAAGGAAAGGACATTTAACTTATGAGAGTTATATTGCTAAGATTAAAAAAAAAATACTACAACACTCTCTAATTAAAGTGAAAGGTACTGTATAGTTTGGTGACTGTTTCACTCCTGACCCTGATCTATAGCGTTCATTACTACACATATTTGTTGGATTCGTCCTGAATGTGTGTCCCTGTTAGTGGAGGATAAAGCTTCACTGAAAACAGAGGAGTGAAATATTGCGGCATTGTGCAGTAAACACTCAAGGACAATGGTCCTTTATGAGCCTTTTGTGAACCATTGCAACGGCACACACACACACACACACACACACAGTTTGGCAGTTTAGGCTTTATTGGTATCTATAAAACAATCACAGACACACAAATTCTAGCACAGTAAAGGGTCGGTAATAAATTGACAAAATAATCAGAATAGATATGAAGGCAAAAGTGAAATGATTAAAGACATGTGTAAGGCTAGTCAAGCTGTTTTTGTCTTATTTTATTGATGTTTAATGTATATAGGATGTAGGAACTGGATACATCTACACAATGATCATTCTGTACATCCATACCTATCTACACAATGTCTAATTTGTACATGCATATATACACTAACAGTCAATAGTTTAGTCATCAATGGTCACTTTAATCATCATTGTTAAACAATACTGATGGCACCCAAAACATGCAATAATCACCTTTGAACAGTTGATATTAAGATGTATTTGCTACTTACACTCTGTAAAGCTTTTATAACGGCTCTAATCTGAGGTGCTGTTTGTTAATTGGTGATTTCCGAGGCTGGTAACTCTAAATGAACTTCTCCTCTGCAGCTGAGGTAAGATTTGGTCTTGCTTTCCTGGGAAGGTCTTTATTAAGTGGTCAATTTCATCATGGTACTTGATGGGTTTTGCAGATGCATTTGACAATACTGTTCTTGCAAGAACTATTCCAGAAGAGCTGACTTTCCTGTCTTAGAATAACAACTGACTGTTGTTGTTGTTGATACTCAATTACCTGATATGCTCTATGTGTTATTTCAAAAGTTTTGAAAAAAATCCAGTACTGTTTAAAATGTAGAAAATAAATCCAAAATCCTGTACATAGTCATTCTGCATGCCTATTCACAATGTCCGCTCTATAGACATATATACAGTTTATCTACACATTGCCCACTGTATAGACTTATATACAACTTCACAATGTCCTCTCTATAGACATGTCTTCACAATGTTCACTGTATACACTTATATGGATCTTCACAATGTCCACTCTATAGACATGTATACATCTTTACAATATTCACTCTATAGACCTACAGTACAGTTTATTAAAAAAAAAAACATCTTGACAATGTAAACTCTATAGACCCATATACATATTTACAATGTCCAGTATATAGACATATATATACACATTCACAATGTCCATTCTATAGTTTTCCATACACAATGTCCACTTTATAGACATATATGTATACAGTACATCTTCACAGTGCACACTATATAGGCATATATACATATTCGCAATGTCCACTCTATAGACACATATACGTATAACACACGTGTATGCGCGCGTGTAAAGCAAAAAAAGTCTCATTAGAGAGGTTAAAGGTCCATTTTCTCCCTCTCTGTATCAGCCTGTCGTTATATGTGTGCGTATGCGTAATTTGACACCGTGCCCCTTCTCACACACACTCTGGCCTTTACCCCCACCCCTTCCTCCTCTCGGCTTCACACACACACTCTCTGCTCTACACAGAAACACTGCTCTGTTGCGATTAGTAATATATGTTCCTTGCTAAGACAAAACAGTCTTTCCATTAATGTGTGAAACTCAAATAAGAGAGGAGAAAGGTTTACTATGAAAGATGAGAAGGGGAGAGGGGGAGGGGCTGATTCCTCCTCTCCTCTACACTTATCTGTCTGGATTTATTTTTACTTTTTTTAAAGGTAAAGTGCAGGATAATTTGTTTTATTTTTACTTTATATTTTGTGTTAATTTTTTTTTTTTGTATTAGTTTTTTTGGGGTGTGGAACGAATAATTTGAGCTTCCATTATTTCTTATAGGAAAATTAAACTTGGTTTACGAGTGTTTTGGAATACGAGCCGGAACGGATTATGCTCGTAATTCGAGGTTCCACTGTAAGGTCTTTTTTTTCTGAGGTCAAAAAAGCATGATGATTATAAGCAGCATATCAGGCCAACCTGTCAGTAATGCAGTCTCTCCTTTAACGACCTGGCACCTGAAACCTCTGCTCTGATGAAGCTCTCATCACCCAACACACTCCCTGGGCTATGACTCTAAAAACAATCTAAAAATTTCTTTCACTACATATTCCACATATTTCTGTTTGGTTTGATAGCTAATAGACTGGTTCAAAAGCAGAGTGTCACCTTAGCAAGTACGACTATGCTCTCACATTTCAGTGGGTTGTGGATCAGTAGATCTTGCACCCAGACACTGCAGAATAGGTCATGAACTTCCAGTGACTTGTAGTTTTTCTTGTAACGTGTGAAAATTTATTCCAAAAAAATATTTTGGAGTCTTTCAAGGAAGACGTGTCACCTGCCCACTGAACATGCTACGTCTAAAAATGAACTAGCTAGGGCACATCTATGTTTCCTAATGAAGGATCTGTAAAGGGTTGGTCAAATACACATGAATGGTTTAGGAGAAGTTGCAGATTGAAGAAAAGTGTGATGATGATGCTGATGAGAGACGAAGGATATGTGTCTCCTATGCTTCTCAGACAGGCCACACAACCAGGTAATTAAAATGTCAGG
>JAOVVB010000011.1:4009242-4020433 GCA_028570985.1 Heterobranchus longifilis | reverse complement strand
GAGAGGTCAGGACTGCACCAGTTCCTGTCATGTGCAAATGTTCAAGCAGAATGCCTATCATGATCAAACCAGGCAGGGTTTTTTTTTTTTAATTAAAGGAGGCCAGCGTTTCAGACGTGAAGCAGGCAGTCTGATTTAGCTCTGAGAAATGACTGAGAAAACTTTCTACCTTCATGGTATCCAAGCGCTGGGATAAGTGCATTAGTATAGGAGGGGATTATATAGAGAAATAAAGGGAGTTTCTACTCTTATAACTGTGTTCTGTGTTCTGTATGTGGTGATGGAATGAGAATAGCGGCTGTATGGAGGTCAGCTCTGTGTTCCATTTTTTATGTCTTATATAACATACCCTTGTTGACTTCACATCATGACTTCTAGAGGGTGTATGAGCAAGAATGTTTAATAGCATTAGCATATGAACTAGTTTGCAGAATAAAGTCTATTGATGTATAAAATCAGATACAAAGCACTCGAGACAGCTTTAAAAATAAGTCAATAGTTACACATTTTTGTTATTTTTTTATGTGAAAGGTAGAGTACCTCTTCCTCTATACTGTACAAATGTATACACAATGTATTTGTGCCATTGTTGAACCTGACTCTCAACTCCTCTTTGAAAATCCGTTTTGTCGCAGTTAATGGGCTTCCACTGTGCTACAGAACGTTTATGGAGATGACACCATTGACAAGAGCTGTGTGCACAGAAACCAGCATTGAAGACTTTCAAGGAGTCGGGTTCAATGATGGCACAAAGGCATCGCTAGTGATGGCCACTACAGTATATTACCTTTGTATTGAGCAGAGGTCGGCAACCTTAAACACTCAAAGAGCCATTTAGACCCGTTTACCACAGAAAAGAAAACACCGGGAGCCGCAAAACCAATTTGACATCTAAAATGAAGATAACACAGCAAATATCGGTTTTTAGTTTAAAAAAAACCACAAAAAAAAACCACATAGTGTGTTGCATTTATGAAATCAATGAACTGCTCATAAACGAATCTTATTTATCCGTGGAACAAAAACATTTTGAACTCTGAACCTGAACTTAAATTATCCACCTGCAGCAAACCAAAAATGCCGCGTGGTCAGTGGTCACCCAAAAAAATGGAGCTTAAAAAAGATTAATATGTTTATTATCATTATTATCGACAAGGACATCACATTAATATGAGACAATAATTTAAACTTTTTTAAAAAAAATCAAAAAATCTTTAATATTATATAGTTTAGTTATCTGTAAAAAAAGAAATATCGGTACAACTTTATTATTATTATTATTATTATTATCAATAAAACGGATGTCGAATTACATTTGGAAAAAAAATAAACTAACGAGCTAAAATAAAAGAAATTTCCATTAAATACTCATTATTTATTTTTAAAGCCACAGAGATCCACAGCAGAGGTGATAAAAGAGCCACATGCGGCTCCGGACCGCACATTGCCAATCCCTGGTATAGAGTTAATCTACCAACATGTGCATTTGAACCAGTTTGCCACTTATTGAAAAATTACACACACTTTTGCATTACTTTCGGTATGACCCTCATACAGTATGAACCGTCTTGCAAATGTAAAACTGCGGTCCGAGCAACCAGAATTGAGAATTTAACAGCGCTGTGGTATGGATTGGTCAGATATGTTGTATTTCTTTGTTTCACTCTTCTTTGCATGCATTGTTTTCAACCCGGAAATGAAAGGAGAGAGATTCAGCTCGGTCTTTTATCCTTAATACAAGGAAAAGGTACACAGTTTTTATTATTTCCTGAAGAAGTCAACAAGGGCATGTTGAAACAGTACTGGAACATCTTGTAAGGACGTAGTCATATTAAAACCACTCAACTCAGCAGTTCACTAGGTTTAACATGTAGCCAGAACAAACTCTACACCTCGTTATTTCAGTTTCACACTGGTAGCATCAGCATCTACAGGACGGCATCTCAATGCCAACTCTCCATTCGTGCTCAGACTTGTCACTCACTCGCTCATCTATACGTCTATCCCGCTTTATCCTGTATACAGGGTCGTGGGGGGCCTGGCGCCTATCCCAGGAGACTTAGGGCACGAGGTGGGATATACCCTGGATGAGGTGCCAATGCATTACAAGGCACACACACTGCTATATATATTAAGGTAAAACGGGCATATGTGAATAGTCATGGCTGTAAAAATGAAATTATTTATTGAATATTATCATCCATATTTTCTGTGCTAGTGGAAATCACTTACAAAATAAAGCTTTAAACATTGGTTTGTTAGTTTTTTTTTCAGACAGACAATATTTTTATGCTTAATGTGTATGACAGATCTGATATTTTGCTCCAAAGTCATGTCATATAACAGTATATATGTAAATCTGTAATTGAATATACAGTAAAACTTTATTTTAAAATGTTAAAGATGTGAAAAGTATACACTTTGGTGTCCTTCTCTGTCCCTCCTGTATTTACATGAACATCTTTCTCTCTTTCTCAAATTTTTTTTCTTAAATTCACATCCTAAAAATGATTTTATTTTGGAATATTGCCTGTTATACTGTATCAATCTATATAAAACAGTTGGCAAATGAAACTATATAGCTATGTAGGATTGTGTGATCTCTGTATTATTCTAGATAGCCACAAAAAAAAAGGAAAATAAGTCTGTTGAGTGCTACTGTTTTTGATGTAATGGATTTTATGTATATATAATTAAAAAATAATAATAAAGAAATGTATAACCAAAATGACTAGTTTTTTTCTTTTTAAAGAATTCTTAAAAGGTGGTCAGGAGAGCACTGATAATCCTTTCAGCAGTCCGAATCATCCTTTGTGGTCTTCTAATGTCTGATTTTGAAACTGACCCAAACCATTCACTGACAGATACTGTAGAGCTAGGAACAGAGAGCTGGGTTAGTTTGGTCTGAAGCAGTGCTGGGATGATTATATTAAAAGCCGACATGAAAATCACAAACAAGACCCTCGCATATGTCTCTGATTTGTCCAGATGTTGCAGGATGAAGTGTAGTCCCATGTTGACTGCATCATCCACAAATCTGTTTGCTCTATAAGCAAACTGCAGGGGGTCCAGTAAGGTTCCAGTGATGTCCTTCAGATAAGCCAGGACCAGTATTTCAAATGTCCTCATGACCACAGATGTTAAGGCAACCAGTCTATAGTCATTTAGTCCTGTGAGCGATGTGATCTGTTCAAGATCTGTGTGAAGATGGGAACCAGCTGGTCAGCACAGGATTTCAGACAGGCTGGTGTAACACCATCTCGGCCTGATGAACATCCTTTTCACAGACCCGAAGTTCAGAAGCGGGAAGAGGGGAAATTATTATTATAATAACTTCTTTGTGTGATATGATGTGATGTGGACACTTGCTGCCCCTCACTTGGTGGCAGGCGTGTGTATACACACGTGACACTGTGCTGCTAGTGTGCAGCTCTCCCTGTGCTCCCCCAGAAGGTGGGGCAGTTTGTCAGGGTCAGGAAGGCAATTAAAGTTGGAAATGATTTTGATTGAATTTTGTGAAGAATTCAGTGCAAATGTGGTGAATATCTCTATTTTAGGAATACTTTCACAGTATTGTGGTTCTATTAAATGCTTAATATTTGATTTGAATGTGGGATTTATTACTGTTATTATTATTATTATTATTATTATTATTATTATTAGAAGTAATACGCGGGCTGTTCAAGGACTTTCGAACTCAAGGGGATTTTGACTATTTTTAGTAAAACAGATTGATGTTTACAGAAGACTTTAAGCTGCAGTAAAACATTTGAATGGTGCAAATATTCTAAAGAAGGCTGTAGGTCTGTGAATAAAGATCCCAGCCGAGGGGGGTCAGGATTTCTCAAGTTGGCAACAAGTTATCTGTCGATTTTCATTCCACAAGCTGAATGTTCAGCCCTACAATGGGCTCCGATCCCCCTCTGCCGGGAACTTCATTCACGGACTTACGGCTTTCTTTAAAACGTTTGCACCATTCAAATGTTTTACTGCAGCTAAAAGTCTCATCAACGTACTGTACTTGAATCATTTTTATCAGGAATTTCCTCACAAGTCCCAGTTTGACTTGAACACCCATTATTTGGGACTGTACACACAATCATTCACCAGCACCACTTGCGCATTACAGGAATTCATTTGGCAGTTATCACCCAGAGCTCAGTGTTCTTAATATCCCGGAGCCATGATCAGTCTACTTTAATGGCCATTTCCTTTAATGGAAAAAAACCCAGCCTGGTTTGATTACCAAAGGCATTCCATACAGGAAGTTTGCTGGAAGTTATTCCACATCCCCCCGTACAGTACTGACCTCGCTCCAAGCCATTGTCACATGTTTTGGCCATTAAAGGAGTTCCTGGGAGGCCAGGGTTTAAGACGTGAAGCGGATAGAAAACTTTCTACCTTGATGGTATCCAACCACTACTGAAACGCTGTGATAAAGTTTATTAGGGTAGCAGGGGATTCCGATCTGTGACAGAAAGTTATCAGCAAGACTGAAAGGGAACGTTTACAAAAAGACAGGAGGCAAAGCTGGAGGTGGCAGAGCTAAAGTTGGTGTAATTTTCTTTGGCAGTAACAAGAATGGACAGGATGAGTAATGAGTATTTTAGAGAGACAGTGCAGGTAGGACAGTTTGGGGACAAAGTTAGAGAGGCCAGATTGAGACAATATGGACATGTGCAAAGGAGGGATGAGTATATCAGTATTATATCGGGAGGTGAATGTTAGGGATGGAGGAAGGCCTAAGAGGAGGTTTATGGATGTGGTGAGAGAGGACATGCAGGTTGGAGTGACAAAGGAAGATGTGGTAGACAGAGTTAGATGGAGACAAATGGTCCACTTGTAGCGACCCCTAATCAGAAGAATAAGAAGTGTAGCAGAATCATGTGACCAACTTGTTCAGCGCTTAAGTAAAGGCTGGTGCACATGGAGTCTCACTGTGGTGAATCATTATATTGGAGATTTTTATTCTTACATTCATAAATCAAGATTTATTTATTTTTTTCATTTCTAAATGAACTTTGACTGGCGGATGTATATATTCTGTTTAGATATTCCAAACAGTGGCTTGTTAGTTGTATTCATGTTTCTGATTATAATTAAAAGAAGAAAGGAAATGACTTCGCTATTTGTTTTGCACTTTTTCTTTCCATTCTAGATCTTTAGTTAATTTGATAGGATTCAGAGATGGTGATTATATGCATAAACATTTCCTTGAACAGTGGATTTTTAAACAACATATACACACACAACTGACACCAATGATTAATGCAACATTACAATACTTGCAGCTGCATGTTAATTGTGCTGCTTGCGATGTTATGATCTACAATAGGTGCTACACAGAATTGTCCACTAGATGGAAGTACAATGAACCACTTGATGGAAGCTTCATGAGTGTTTTGGTGAAACTATTCGCCTCCCAAATATGGCTTTATCTCACCATCACTAGCAGTAGTGCTAGTAGTGTTTCTTTATGAAAAGTGACCAAACTACCAAATATTATATCTCTGCAAATATTACAACCTTATTCTTTTAATATAACGAATTTTAATACTTGTTTTTATAGCTAAACGATGGCTAGCGTCCTTATGCTAGTACACCATGTACAGTAGTGTAGTCACGTGCGCCCGAATATTCCCGAACGTTTCCGAATCTTCACGAAACCCTAAAAGTTCCGTTTCCGCTCCAAGATGGCGGCGTCGCGTAAGCCTCTGATGCATAGTGTAAGACAACAATTTCGACTTGTCACTTTTTCCTCGTTGTCTATTGGGTTTCTTGGCAAATCTTACTACGTTGTCAGTTTTTGACGATGTCAAATATGACGCTGCAGTTTTCTTCTTGTCGCCGAATTATAATAACAATTGTTTAGTTAGCCTGTTAGCATTTAAATACCCATAGAGTAGTAACGTTATCCTGTCTAATTAGTCCTATAAAAAAAAAACTGAATTAATGTTTATACATTTGAGCTTATAATGTAAGAAAGGGTTTTGTTCTCTTTCAAAAATGCTGTCTAGTGTTAGGACACACAGTGATGTTATTGTAAACACACTAGCAATGCTAACTTTCGTTACCAAATGGTTGTAATACTCCTTATGTGTTCTATAAAGAGTATGAGGATAGACCATCCGAACCCTTTCCAGTTAAATGTCCCGGATGTAGCCATATAGGATTAAGGCATTGTACTTAGCACTATACTTTTATTGCCCTACCTAAAACTCCTAAAATTATTATTTTTTAAAAACTCTGGTCTTTTAAGTTGGTTTAGTAAAATGTTAAGGTACAGATTGTTTTTTTTTAAACAGATAAATCATGAACATAAACAGTAGGGATGCGCTTGAGGGGGCTCCTGATGTTATTACATATATATAACACAAATCTGTTATAAGCAAGTTAGTGTGCATGTATAACTAAAATCATTCAACAAGCCCGTATTAGCTATTTAATCCTGATAGCCACCATAGATCAT
The DNA here is from genome assembly GCA_028570985.1 of Heterobranchus longifilis. NCBI lineage: Eukaryota > Metazoa > Chordata > Actinopteri > Siluriformes > Clariidae > Heterobranchus > Heterobranchus longifilis. Next base: position 4,013,964 of record JAOVVB010000011.1, on the reverse strand, counting down.
TATACATTAGGGAGGGGAATCACCAGTCACCTCCCGTCACGATATTATCATGATACGCTGGTGCCGAAAGATTGCGATATTATAAGTATCATGGTTTTATAAATATCCCAATCCAATATTACATTTTTGTCCCGATTTTGTTAAACAATACAGATAATTGTATTAAAAGTGATTAAATGTAGCCAATTCCTTTTAAAATTAGTCTTCTCATTTAAAAACCAAGCCTAGCATTTAAACAATACAGACTAACTTTAAATACAAGAGTTTAACATTTAACTTAAAAACTGCGCAGCACGTATTTTACTGAGCAGCACACATCACATTTTTGATAACACAACGCCATGAAAATGCTTTTTTTTTGCGCCACTCGAAGCTTTGTCACTCTGAACAGAATTGGTTATATATCTGAGGCTGATCGGCCGATCATTATTCATAGCCAGTCAAACTGAAAACCAGCCAATAATGGCCGAAAGACCGGTTCATATCTATTATAAATGTAAAAATATTTTTAACAATTGATTTTAGAGCCAGGGTGGCGATACGTGAATCATCACTCAAAAGAATCACGATTCATAACTGAATCGATTTTTCTCCCCATCTGTTATACACTGCTTAACCACATGCTAATAATTAATTACCACCTTTTGCTTTAATCACTGCACGCGTTTATGCTAAATGTTTGATTCTGTCCAGAGTCACATTAATTTCTCTTTAAGATATTGTACAGTATCGATGATAGGAGAGTCAGACCACTGTGTAAAATCTTTTCCAGCACATCCAAACGATTCTCACTAGGATTAAGGAGACTGTGGTGACCAAACCATAAGTGAAAATTATGTCTCATGCTCCCTGAACCACTCCTTTACAATTTGAGCCTGGCATTGTCATCTTGGAATATGACCCTGTCATCATGGGAGGAAAAAAAATTCAAATGATGAAAAAAAACCCGATCATTCAGTGTATTCAGGTTGTCAGCTAACCTCATTGTTTGGGGACATAACATTGCTGAGTCTCGATCTGACCAATGGAAGCAGAACCATTAACTGTTTGCTTAGTTAAATCCAGTTGGTGACTTTTTTTTTTTTTTTTTGGCCGGACAGGATACATATGCTACTATAAGCACCCAATTCAGTATCATGAAACTCTTAATGAAACGTCTTTAAAGGATAAGCAGATTGTGTTAACGTGCATTAAAACAATGTTCTGGGCTTCATTTTCCCTGTGCGGGTTTTGTTTTAGCACCAGAGCTGGACAGATGACCTGCCTCTGTGCCAGCAGTGTGGTGTGGGCACGGCCCCAAACTGTATGTACAGCACTGATGGCAAAAGCACCCAGATGCACCCGAATGAGGACGGTCACTTCCGCTTCAGGTGAGCAGTGAAACACAAAACTTGCAGCTCCTGTGATCAGGACGTGCAACGGGTCAGGGCGAGGGTCGTCAACCTAGGCTCGATTCGAGCAGTCAAAAATTTACCTCTGTCTCATTTATGCCTTGTCTCTATGAAAGATTAAAGTGTTCCTGTTAATTGTGCCCTGCAGTACTGATTGCTGTTTCCTGTACGGGGTGTTTAATGGTTACGACGGGAGCCGAGTGGCAAATTTTGTGTCCCAGTGTCTCACTGCAGAGCTTCTCCTGGGCCAGCTGAACTCTAACCACTCTGATGCGGACGTTCGTCGCATCCTCACACAGGTAGCTGGCATTTTTAAGACACACAATGGTGTTACAGAATTATCACAAAAACCTGTACTAGCTAGGTTAACATTCACTGCTAAGGAACATCAGATTTGGTAAAGCCACATAAGTTACACCTAAAATCACGGCTTTTAATATGCAAGAGCAGCACAAATTTTATTAGTTGGTCACCATGTAAGCTGGACAGTAAGTTAGACTGTAGGTCAGTCAGTCATTTGATGAACATGAAGTCAGTTGGTCAGTCTGTCAGTCAATTGGGCCTTTGATAAGTCACACCATGGGATGGATAGTAAGTCAGTCTGTCAGTTGGTCAGTTATTTTGGATAGTAAGCAAAGGTGGGTAGAATAGCCAAAAAATGTACTCTAGTAAGAGTAGCTGTACTTCAAAATAATATTAAAGTAGAAGTAAAAAGTAGTCATCCAAAATATTACTGAAGTAAGAGTAAAAAAAAGTGTTATGTGAAAAGATACTAACTGTGTAATTTACTGATAGTTGGTTAGTAAATCACTTCTTCAGTAAGTAAGTCAGGAAATCAGTTGATCAGTATTTTTATTTTACAGTTTGACTCCACGAATGTTGCAGTAGTGTAAAATTTTAACTTTTTTTTTGTCTAAATGATTTATTTTTTCACAGTCTTACAGGAAATTAGTACTAACTGGTATTGATAAGGCTGCCTTTCATTAGGGTTCAGCGAGTACTGTACATGCATGATGCCAGTCTTTATATAATGTATACTTAAGCTTTATGATGTCAGCAAACATGAAAAGTGTCATGTGCAAGTGCTTACTCTTTTTGTAAGTCAAGCACATCATGTTTACTGACATCTTAAGGCTGTCTTTCATCCGGGTTCAGCAAGAACAGTACCAGCATGCTGTCGGTCTTCATAATGCATACTTAAGCTTTAAGATGTGAGTAAACAAGTAAAAAAAAAAATGAGTAAGCACCTGCACCTGACACTTTTCATGTTCGTATTTGCTTTATTATGACATAGAGACAACCTTTTGATCCTAACAAGATTCCGATGTTTAAACACCATGTAACCTACAGTGTAGTGCAAAAGTTTGCACACTCTTAAAAAACAGTCCAACCATCAAAATTGTGATGATGATAAACTAAATGTGACTTTTTATTATTAAGGTTAGATGTAAGCAATGTTTTCTTTTTTTTAATGCTTTCTTCCGTTTCTCTGTGTCTGTGTCTTCAAGGCTTTTGATGTAGTGGAGAAGAGTTACTTTGAGACCATCGATGACGCACTGGCAGAAAAGGCCAACCTTCAAGCACAACTCCCAGAAGTAAGAACACTCGCACGGTCACAGACACGCAGCAAAGAGAATGGTTGCAGCGGAGCCTTTCAAGGTCTTACGCACAAAAACGAATCCGCAAATAGAAAAATTCCTTTTGTTGGTTCAGAACATGTGATGGTGTTGGTAAAGTGCTACCTTTGGAGCACAGCAGGGTATTAATATATAAATAAAATTCAACATGCGTTTTGATTTGGTGCTGGATAAAGGAGAGATGAGCATTCTGCTTTTGTCTAATACAGGCTTGATGAGGGTATTTTTATAGTTTTATATTTTGGCGCATTTGTTAATTAGTTCATAATTCCATCCATAGTACAATGTTTTCACAATGCATAGTTTAAGTGTGGTTTAATGCTCCCGCACCAGAAGAACTAGACAGAGCTCCTGTCTATGTTTTAGTTCCTTTTTTAGGGTTTTAATCTTTTATCATTTGATTGTGACATAATTTGATCATGATAATATCACATAATTCAGAAATGTGAGCAATGCTGTGAGTTATACTAAAATAGGAAATAGGAAAAATACACACACTGGATGCAGGGTTTCGATGAGTACAATTACAACATATATAATGCTGTTCTTCTGGTTATCCTGCAGGGGGCGATGTTTCACCAGCTGTCTCCCCAGAGTCAGAAGATCGCAGAAAGGCTGAAGACTTTGGAGCAGGAAGTGTCTGGGGGAGCCACAGCCGTTGTAGCGCTCATTCTCAACAACAAGCTGTATATCGCTAACGTGGGTACGTACACGCATGCACACTCACACAAAATCATCAATTCTGTGTGATTATCAAAGAAAATCCACACTGTAGGAATCTCTGGGAAATTGATATTAACCAGAGAAGCTCGTGTTTAAACATTCTCACAAATGCGGCAGTATTTTTTTTTTCCCCCTTCCACAAATAAAAGATAGATGATACAATCACTAAATATAAACATATTTAGCTTGCGGTGTGTGATATCGCCCAAAACTCCAGGTCACCTTATTTAATGTTATCCTGCGAGAACTTTTTTCGTAAATACCATTAAGCTCTCTAGCTGATGCCCCTCCATTAGTGCTGCTGTCTATTCAGACTGTGCTTTGTTTTCCCTCAAGCTATACACACACACAGACCTTTTGCCTCTTTCTTCTGCAAGCTTGACATTAAAATCCCTCATTTATCTGTTTTGCATGTGGGTTACACTTTCCGAAAAGGTCATACTGTGGTCAAAGCGGTGCATTGCCATCGGTTAGGTTGTGTTGGTAATTGCTGAGAATGATATGGTAATGCAGTGAAAGTTTATTATTCCACGGGGGGAAAAAGATACCTGGCGTGAAAGAAAGATGAGCGCTTTCTGTCTTGAACGCTACCTTCATCCCTACCCATGTCGGTTACCCCTACCCATGTCGGTCACTGCCTATTGAGACCTGTTCATTGTCCAGTTCTTAGTTTCCTTGTCTTTCACGATATTTATAAGCGATGTATTGGGTAAGCCCACAGCTTGTGCAATATCTTTGATTTATTCCCTTTTTTTTCCTCAGCTTTAGAACGTCTTGCTTTTCTGTTCATACCATAAAAAGTAGTAATGGGTCGTTCATGAATGCATCGCTCTTTTTGAACAAATCTTTAACGTGACTCAGAATAACGAGTAGTCTCGGAAAGTGATTTGTTCATTTTCTACTGGGCGCGCATGCGCAAATCATCGCAAAACCTCCGTAGGTTATGTACAGGAAACAGAATTGAGCGATTC
>JAOVVB010000011.1:3970766-3986826 GCA_028570985.1 Heterobranchus longifilis | reverse complement strand
CAAGAGAGAATGAAAATAACGGAACGCGCGCGCGCGAGAGAGAAAGAGGCGGGGGGAGCTGTTGGTGGTGGCGGTGCTGCGCGAGCGGAAAGGCGTCATTTTAGCCCAAATACGAGTCACGTAAAGAGCGGCGGCGAAGGAAGAAAGTGAGAAAGGGGGTGGCGCCGTGAAGACGTCAATATAGTAATAATAATAATTCGCGCGAGCGGCGGTTTCCTGTTCTTCTTCGTCCGCATCATCATCCTCATCATCTTCACCATCATCATCATCTGCAGCAAAGCAGCGGAAAAGCAGCACAGCGACCGGGATGGCTGCGTCTTCGTCGGTGATCTACCGCGCGAGGCATCGCCAGGGCTGCGGCGTCGGTGCGCGGTCGCACGCGGGCGTCGTGTTCACGCGCGGCTGTCAGTGAAGTCACGCGCCTCCTCCTCCTCGAGCTGCAGGTTCGCTCGCGCTTCCCCGCTGAGGATCCGGACGCAGGCCGCCGTCCCAGATCTCTCTCTCTCGCTTCCTCTCCTACTCGATTTGCACGCGACTGCGTCCTGATAACGGAAACCGCGCGTGGGTTTGAGTTGGGAAAAAAACGCGCTCGAGACAAAAAACAAACAAACAAACAAACCATAAGGCACGGATCTTCCTCGCTTTTAGCTTTTCTCTGGAGACCCCCAAACCGGGCGATGGGTAAGTGTGATCTTCTTACTGTCAGTGCACACACACACACACACACGTATACTGCGTCTACTTAGGATGACCGTGCACACATATACACGCGCGCGACTCTGTACGCCTGTGTAAATTTTCGATTTCGAGCGTGAACTCGAATTTAAAAGGCGCACGTGATGATTGACACGTGACGATCAATATTAGTTACTTTGTTACTCCGGTTCCGCTCTGATCAGCTTCATCTCTCCTTCACACAATCACTTGTGCAGATGTTCACGATGATATCTGGTTTCGATAAGAGACGCGGCTCGACCCCAAGAATGTCTTATAAAACACTGTAACCATACAATCTCGAGAGGGATCAAAGAAACCCGCGCGCACAAGAGAGAGAGAGAGAGGGGCAGGGGCAATTAAGATGTTCATTTCAAGCAGGTGTGTAAAGGACGTCTTTGAGGACTTATTGCTTTCTGTGTTCTTGACAACATGAGAAACAAAAACAGCTCGTCTTAGTGAGTTTGAAGACACAGGGGTGAGGTATGGGAGCAGCTGCTGTAACATAAGTGATATCAGGAACCTGTTAAAATGCACAATGTGGATTATTCATGATTATAAAAATTATATGTGATCAATGGTAAATCTGTCTGTGTGGTGTATAAGGAATGAAACACTTTGGGATGTGCCTTTGTAGCAGCGAAATTTCCAGAATAAATCCCAAATCTGTACACAGTTTTGAGAACGACACAAATATTATTTTTTTGTAAATACAGTTTGCTGCTTCAGTGTTTTTAGAGCTTTTTGTCAGATGTTGCTATGGTGTACTGAAGTACAATTACAAGCATTTCATAAGTGTCAAGGCTTTTATTGACAATTACATAAAATGTATGCAAAGAGTCAATATTTGCAGTGTTGTCCCTTCTTTTTCAAGACAATTCACCCAGGAATGCTGTCAATCAACTTCCGGGCCACATCCTGACTGATGGCAGCCCATTCTTTGTGTAGTCAATGCGTGGAGTTTTTAGAATTTATGGGGTTTTGTTTGTCCATGTGCCTCTTGAGGATTAAAGTTCTCAATAGGATTAAGGTTTTAAGGACCAAAATTTTAGTTTTGTTCACCGAGCCACTTATTTACACTTTTGCCTTATGGCAAGGTGCTCCATCATGCTGGGAAAGGCATTGTTCATGACCAAACTGTTCTTGGATGGAAACAGCAGCCTTTGTGAAAATTAATATTTGTGTCATTGTCAAAACGTTTGGCCACGGCTGTGTTTTATCTTTTCTGAAATGAGATTATACTTGCTGTACTAAGGGAAGAGTTTGTGACTCCTATGAATATGACAAGTCTTTGTAAATATATATGTACTCAAAATTATTGATATAGATCGGTTGCGTTTTTGAAATCATAATATAGGTATGCCTTTTTTTAATGTAATTTTTTTTAATAGACATCCATCGTATGTTACAGTAGTTTTAACATCATTAGTGTTCACAAGAAAAGCACATAGTGAAATGAAGAACTGAGGCTGGCGCTGATTTCTTTCTAGCTCAGAGTGTAGATTCATCAAGTTTCATGCAGTAAATCACCTCCTGGATTTGATCTCCATTTGGGCTGATGTTCTACCATGGAACCAGAATTATGTCAAAAAAAACATTGAACAGTTTTGAAAAAGTGAAAAACAAAAATTACAGCAATTAACATATTTTCTTCACTTTCCGGTTATGTGCATCAGTTTGTCGTTTGTACTTTTGACCTAAAGAGTCATTAAATGCTACTTCCCCCTTGGCCACCTGCTTTTTCGGCGGGTCTTACAAACTGTTGTTGTTTTTTTCCTGAATAAAACCTGGATGTAACCTTTAAATTTTTCAACTGATAAGTTGTCAATAAGTTGTTTTATATGACATGCCAACTCAAGAAAAAAATCTGTGCAACAGCTGTTTTATGTTGTTTATATCTGTAATGGAAAAAAGCGTTCACATGCATTTCATGTCCATTAAATTATATAGGGACGTCTCCACAAGTACTAACACAGAAAAATAAGCCAAATCCATGTTTACAATTACTTAGAAAAATTAATGATTTTCCACCAGGGAAGTAACATTCATTTAAGTCTAACACACTTTGTTTTTGTTTGTCCTGTTCATAAATTAAAAAAATCAAAAATTACCTTTGAATATAAAAACGACTCATTGAATTCAGTTGAGAAATATAAATGTTATAATTAGGGATGGGAATCACCAGTCACCACCTGATACAGTATTATCATGATACTCAGGTGCCGTTTGATTAATATTGTGATTCTGTATAATATCAAGATTTTATAAATATATCGATTCACTTTTTTTTTCTGAACTTTTTTTCAATGCGGTATTTAAACAATACAAAATTACTTCATATACAAGAGTTTATTATTTAACTCATTATAATCGAATTAAACGAAACACTACATTTTAACTGAGCAGCACGCATCTCTGTCATCCGACATAATTATTATTTCCAACCAAACTTGGCAATGTGTGAATAGTTCAGCGTGTACCACCTGTTGGATTATAAAGAAACAACAACGTTTTACCGCCTCAAATGCTCTCTAAGTATTCAGCAGTTTGTGAATGCGGCTTCTAACTTTTCAAGTCTCGCGCGTTTCGAGACTAATTAGCGTGCAGTACGTGTTTTAAAACTGGTTTAGGCGTTCATAATGCGTGGGTTTGACACTAATTTGTTTAGAGATTTTGATGATAAAGCCTCGGAGGCTTTTTAATGCGCTCTTTTTAATGCGCCATGTTTATCCATAGAAATGCGTTTCTGTTGCACCACTCAGAAGCTTGTTTGCAGTTGAGGTTAGTTGTTTTTGACTGTGATCATTTTACACAAAATTTACAATTATAATTACTCTAAGTTGTAGGTGCAGCGATGTGGATTTTCATCATCCAAAGTAAAAAAGAAGACAGACTAGTAAACACCGTCCAACTGAAGTACAAAACAGTCAGATGTCAAAGTTAGATTTTTTTTCCTTCTTTGATTAACTTGGTGCTTGAACTTGGCTGACAAGAAGAGCGTGTCGGATTTGAATCGCCTTCCGATGACAAACAAGACCGACCTTTTTCATACAATCTATTAATCTTTCAGTTTTTTTTTGTTGTGAGAATTCTACAAAAAATAATTTATCTGTAATTCAAATCCTGATAAAGTGTTTAAATCTTGCCTGGGCCTTTAGGCTACTTGGAGCTGACAGTTTACTACTGTGGGCCTACTCAGCTTCAGTCTCAGAGGCTCACTGCTTTGCATAGCTGCAAGGTCTCCTAACTCCCAACACATCTGATCTAGTTCATCAGCTCATTATTAAGCACTTCATGGGTGGGATGAGATGTGGTTGGAGCTGCGAAACCTCAAAATCGTGCAGGGCCCTGGAGTAAAGACCAGAAAAGGTGCAGTCACAGTCCAGAACAAAGCTTAGAAGTGACTACTTGGATCAGTTCATACAAAGACAGTCCTGCCTCTACAGTATGTAGGAATATATGAACAGATTGACGGCAAAGCATGATATGCCATTTTCTGGCTTTTATTCATTTTGGCAAATTATTAATATCCGACACACAAAGTTGTTGTCTATAACAAAACAAAAAGAAAATTTAAAAAACGATCTACAATAAGTCCCCGACTTGCGAACAAGTTCCGTTCCGGGAAACGATCGTACGTCAGATTCGTTCTTAAGTCTGACAAAGTGAGTCTTATACACCTTTGAAACAAATGTACAATATAAAACATAAAAAACCAAACACACAAGTTCATTGTTTTGGTTCCGCAGTATACTCTTGTGAGCCTTCAAATCGCGAGGGGAATCCCGGTGACGCAGCGGGGTCAGCCCAGGAAGATGTCTGGGGAGGACAACGCTACATGGTGTTTACTGTGCGCTTGATCGGATGCCATTTTGTCTCCGAGCTGTTTTGGACTGTGAACTCTGTCTTGTTGAAGATTTTCTGAGATTAGGACTATTCACCATCAGGACAGCTTTACAGGACAGCCATTTTCTATCATTATGTCCCCGTACTCATTCAAACCTGTGAGGCCGACATTTTATACATTAACTTACACACTGAAAATATTATATACAATAGTAAATATTGGTATCTGGTGCCCTGCAGTGTCTATCTTTTTGTACAATACCACAGTTTGTAAGTCGGGGACTTACTGTACTTCCACCTTTTCGTTCAAAGCATGACATTTAACTGCCTGATTTTCAGCAAAAGCTGTCTCACACAGTGAGGAGCCACATATTCACATTGCTTCTTTCTGTCATGCGAGTTGCTTGGATGTGTTCAAAGCGTTTTTAGAGAATGTTGAAGCCATGAAAAGGACGTTTACACTTCTATTGCAGTCATTCCAGCAGTAATAATTTCCAGGTGTACAGTATTGTCAGTTGATGTCTCTGATACATTTTGTGAAATAGGACATTATGATATTTTTGATGCTGTTCAAGCACCGTGTTATATACTTAACAAAACTACACTGGGGTACTGTAGTGTAAGCACTGTCGTGAAGCACAGAACTAAAATTACAAATAAGACTCAAGCGTGGTGCCTGGGAAGCTGTTGGTTAAACCAAAATGTACCCAATTGAAAGTGAAACTGATTTGATGTTTCTCATGGTCTTTAACAATCTTCGTCATTAAAAAGGTTTTGTGTGCAACAAAACTCAACACTTTAGTCATCGATCTAATTTTCTATCACTACTTTGTTTGACTTACTGCAAAAACACAAAACATTAGTTTGCTATGAGTGTTTTTTTTTCCATATTAATCATAATAAATTGCACACTTAAACAAGTGCAAACACAACTGCAGGCTAATCTATTCATTGTGGCTGAAGGACTTTTTAGCATTCAGAAAAATGCAGATCAATCCCTGCTATCCTTTTTCACCCAGATGAGGATGGGTTCTCTGTTGAATCCGGTTCCTCTCAAGGTTTCTTCCTACTGCCTTCTCAGGGAGTTTTTCCTTGCCACCGTCGCCGGCATCCTCGGCTTACTCGTCAGGGACAATCTTATCATTCTGATTCATACGCGTTCACATTTCATACAAACTTAAATAATTCCTTTAATTGTGTAAAGCTGCTTTGCGACAATGTCAAATGTTAAAAGCGCTATACAAATAAAATTGAATTGAAAAAAATCTTACACAATTTACATGCATACAGACCAAACAATTTGGCAAAATATCACTCTCATGACTCAAATAAAACACTTCCAGTTTGTAATACTTCTTACTTCATTTTGCTCAAAACTGCAGAAACGGATTTATCTCATTTTGCTGTCAAACTGTTCAGATGTGTTTAAGAGCGATGGGTCGATGCTAGGTATTTTATTATTTTTCTCTATTAATATGTTGCTTGAATCAAGTGCTATTACGTAAAGGCGGGATTAAACTTGTCCATGATAACTGTGCACATATTTTTGAAATCTACGGTACATCCTGTGACTGGAACTTTTGATGCACACTTTGATATCTAGAAGATCTAGGTTCTGGTTGACTACTGTGTCTTAAATCTCACTTTAATCTGGGTTTCTGACCGTCAAGCTTTCGAAGGCGAGATACAGTGACTGGATCGAAGGTTCACCGCATCACATCCTTAGATGGTTACTAGAGAGCTTGGGTTGAAAGGGTTTTTAGTGAATAAACATGGTTGGCTGGATGTAGCGTCAGGGCAAACATCCTCTTCCTGTGAAAGGACGTGGTTATACCTAATGACCAAGCGTGCCAGACTCTCCGTGGAAAGCTGGAACTTTGAAAAACAAAACTCAGAACTTACATATCCGGGCACTAGATTTAGATTTAATAGCAGATAAATTACTAAAGTGTGAATTGCATCCCTAATTCCTTTAGTTTGTCTGCTGTTTTCATATCGATTCACTACACTTTTAAAGTCTGAAATATGACTGTATATTTTTTTTATACACTTAGACGGCCTAGAGGCTATTTGACCTCATTTTACGCCTCATTGAACTTGTCCCATAGACAAGGTCTTTAAACGTTGAATTTGTGTGTGTGTGTGTGTGTGGGCACTGTGACCATGTAAGGCTTTTGGGACCTGCTGGACCAGGACTCAGACTTCTTTGTCTATCTTTATTATTTGGTTCAAAATGGCTGCCTCAGCCGGCTCCTCCGTTGCTGAATAGAGATTGCCATTTCAACACTGAGGCATCCAGCTTGCAGTTTGGGCCTCAAACCACATCTTGTAATTGGGCAGCCAACACCGTGCAGATTAGTGTGCAACACATCAAGCAGCGCTCGCTCGCTCTTTCGCTCTCTGATGTGACATCCGTCTCTAACGGGGTCTCTGGCAAAGCCCCGTCTCCTTCTCCCACCCTCTTATCTGCTTTTCCTGTTTCCCCTGAGGTGTGTTCTCTGCGAATGACAGCTGCATGTAATGCAACCCACATCTCTTTCTTAGAAAAGAAACAAGAGAGGAAAAGCAAGCGAGTCTGGGAGAGGTGAAAGGAGAGATGAGAGACTCTTCCCCCATGCTGCGCTCGACGAGACCGACTCCTCGTTAATTCTGTCCGCAAGGGGTCCGACGCCTCAGAGCCGACCGAGCTCGGAGTTGAACTATAAACCTGACTCACAGGCTCTCGCGTTGCACAGAATAGGTCCTTGTTTCTATAGAACACAGTCTGAGAACATAGGTGAGATTTCTTTCTTTATGACGGTGTTTACTGATTCATTGCGAAATATATAACGCTACAGCTTTTCGTGATATACACACGTTTTCACTGTTCTCTGTTCTGATAAGACTGATTCATTGTCCTTGACTGTAAATCCTCGGATAACTCACAGCTTTATTAATGCGTAATGCATTAATTCTCATTCATTATGACTTCTCTAATAACTTGCATTACGGATGGCTGATGCTTATATAAACAAATAAAAAATGTGGCAAAACTGCAGATTTAACACTGTTCGAAGGAGCCTCCAGAAGGAGTCCTTTTTTTTTTTTTTTTTACTTTTTGCTAAATTTTCCATCTAATCAGAAAAATCAGGATCAAGCTTGTTTTGTAGCGGTTACACAACATTAACTGTAACCATGTGCAATGTTAAATATACCAAAATTGCATTGTATTAAAACATACTAAGTCAAATCTAAGAGACTTTATTATAAAAGCAAATTTTTACCACTAAGTAGTGCCGCCTGCTTGCAAGCCATGTGCGACACGTACTGTAGGGATTACCATTCGTCATCTCGTGATAGCGTAGTAGGCATCACCGTCATCCGTTGTCACCACGTACGTTTTTTCCAACTCCTTTTAAATCATTAATGGGAATTTGACCAAACCTTCACAGAACCTTTATTAAGAAGTAGCACATTCAGTGGAAGACTCGTACATTTTTCTTTATTTGGACGAATAAAAAATAAAAAAAATGTAGTTCATTACATCGTGGAGATAATATAATTTGTACTGCAGGAGTCTTAAGCGGAGAATGTGCTCCATGACTTAATACAGGATTTTGTATAGGATTAAAAATTGTCCCGAGTCCATGCTAGTCTGCACCAGTTGCAGTCAGTTGGCGTGGCAAGATGGCACAGAAATCTGTAAGCGTGTAAGGGGTACAGACTCAAATTGGCAAGTGTGCGAGGAGAACAGACTCCTCTCGACATGCTTCGAAGAATATTACATGTTTGATCTTTTCAGAGATGACTCTGGGCACCGACTCGCCCGGGGAATACGTACCGTCAGTAGCCAGTGAACATAGCGGAGGGAGATGTGATCGTGGGCAGGATAATCTGTGTATGAATTATTAAATTATAAAAAGGATAATGGCTCATTTTATGTTTTATGATTTTCTGCTCAAATCAAAAATAATAATAATTAAAAAAAACCCTCATATAACGCATGTTCACATTCTTTTTTTTTTTTCCTTTTTTTTTTGGAGGGGGGGGGTTTACTTGTTTCTTCACGTTTGTGTTGATACATGGATTCGCCCAAATTATTTTTTTTTTTCATTTTTTTCCTTCCTCAGAACAGATCTTGGCCTGCATTTTGTTTGTTCTTTGCTTTATTCTTCTTCTTCTGCTTAAAAGTTTACTCTTGGTCTTATGAGAGTTGTGGTGAGAGTTTGGGGCGTTCAGTTGGCCTCGTCTGGAGTGACCAGACCTGTAGTCTGCAGTACATTTGATCCCTCATCTGGCGAGTCTTTCGAATCACAATATGGACCTGTTAAATTATTTAATTGCAAAAGGCTGCAAATTATTATACATAATATATACATAGTCAGGAATTGAAATGTAGTTTGTCAATAATTAAAGTTTTTGGAATAAAAATAAAAAAAGAAAAGTTTAGAGGTGATGAATAAATATTGGCAAATATCGTCTTAATGAGATCATTTGAGTCATTGTTTGCTGTCAGCCTAGATAAATACGGTTGAATACAAAATGGGACATTTAATAATCACTTATCGCTGTTTAAATCACAATCGCAGTATGTGGCAAAATAATCTCAATTTTTGTTAATCAAATCATGCAGCCTTACTGCTCAGCTTTATAAGCAACTTGTGTTTGTCTTCATACTGTATGGTTTCTCATAATGTAGGTCAACACAATCACATGGCTAATCATTTTTCTCTTCCTCAATGGATTAAACACAGTTGATTCAGATAAACGGCGCACTTAGCCAAAGTGAACTATGTGGCTAACGAAATTCAGACATTATTTTTCATTACGCTCAACTCATGAGTTCTCCATTCATAATCTGGCATTAATTTTATTACTACGCTTCAAGATAAATGCACTTATATAGCAATAAAAGACTCGAATAAGACTAAGAAGCGGTCTTACAGCGGTTCAGGGATTTAAAAGTCTGATAATCTGTAGTGCGAAAGAAAATCCTATTTTCTATTAAGGTTAATGTTCATGATTTGGTAAAATAATAGTGATGAATGGCTGTGATCTCAATATTGAGCGAAAGTAATGGGAAGATCGTTTTAGCTGTTATTATAGAGACCTATTGTAATGGAAATATTGGCCAAGGATACAGATTACAGAAGCGTTTTTTTTTTTTCCTTTTCTTTTTTTTTTTTTATGATCAGCAGTATTTACTGGCGAAGTTGAAAGCAGTGTGTGCAACAGATGGCGAAGATTTTGAAGGAGGCCTGCTGTGGGCAGATTTCTTCAGCAAATATTCAAAAAAATAAAATAAATAAAAGCTCAAAAATCCTAAAAGAGTAACAGCTAGTCAAAGTTTTCAAAATTATTTTAGAAACCTGTGAGGATGTTAAATAAATGATATAAAAAAGTAAAAGGCTAAAGAGAATAAATTTGTCCTGTTTTGTCGTTTTGTCGATGAGGTGCCTCAGTATTCGAAGGTGAGCTAGGCTACTGTTTGCTATGCTACGCCCTAGCTGTTTGATTGTATTTTTAATCAAATTATTCGGCTTATCTTTTCAATTAGCGACCCAAAGTTACATCTTATCATGCTTAACAAGAAGTGAAAGCTCTTGAGCCTTAATTAGCATGAAGCAAATCCTGGCATGCTAATGGAAGGCTGCTAGCATTCACTTCTTGTTAGCTGTATTAGCAGCATGACGCTGTAGATTCTTTTCTTTTTTTATTTACTTTCCCTTTTCTTGATTTTCTTCTGAGTATTTCCTTTCTTCTTTTTTTTTTAAAGGTCTAGGTGTTGGATTAGGTTTTAGCGAACTATTTATCAGATATTTATCTATCTATTTATTTAGTTGCTGCTATTACAGCTAGTGATGCTATATACTGTAGTGTAGCTCTTTATCTCCAGTCAGAGATAAGTATTAGTCGAAAAGAAAATAATTGTAAGTGTCTGTCATGGACGAAGACCGATAAATAGAGTTTGCGTCTCTAAATATAGCTTGGTATTATTCAAACAAAATGTCTTTTTTTTGTTGTTGTTGTTGTTGCATCTTAGCTCCCCTTGTTCGAGCTGAGAAAGCTGTGAATGTATTCAATCTCAAAACTGTGAATGTATTCAATCTCAAAACTTACTCTGCGGTTTGAATTGAGAAAATGAAATGTCTTACAATTTATGAGATGTGAATCCAGTGGTGTAGACTGTCGGTTCGATTTTTTTAATTATTATTTTTTTATTTATTCAATAGCACCATTGTTTTTATGTCTGTTTTATCTCAACTAACTTTTTACAGGTTTTAAAATATTTAAATCTATCGAAAGTATCTTCTAACCACTGAATGATGTCTAACTAGTGTTGTTTTTCCTGATAAACTTCCAAACTCCCATCATACAGGCGGTATTGCAACAACCGAGAATAATCTCAAAAGAAGAAAAAGCGATAATCTTGCAAAATGTGAGGATTTGCAGAAGATGCAAGCAGATTGTATTTTTTAGCCAAAACTGTGATTATATATTTTAAGGATTTCATCAGTCTTAGATTGTTTAACGTTTTTTAAGTTTAACTAAATTGGGAGAACACGACATCACAAGCCTTATGAACAGGATTAAATGACTGAACTAAAGTCACCAGTTAAATGGCCACTGTTAGCCTTCTGTTAATCTAACTAGAGAGTCTTAGCAATATAATGCCTTCCGAGGGGCGTTCAGGTCAAAATGGGACTCGCATGAATGAAGTCGTAAAAATGTTTGACATTTACAGAAGACTTTAAGCACAGAATGGTGATGAGACTATTAGCGCTTTGAAATGTTTAAATTGTGCAAACGTCTTAAAGAAGGCCGTGAATGAATGAATACTGCAGTCATTCCTGTAAACATTCAACAAGTGGAACGCTTGATTGCTGAAAATCGTCAGATAACTCCTCGCCAACTTGCAGAAGTGATACGCCTGTCTGTGGCAAGTGTACACACAATCGTTCACAAACACCACTTGCACATTAGAGGAACTCGTCTGGGAAGTTACTGCCATATCTGCCGTACAGTCCTGAATTTGCGTGCAGCAGAGGATTATACAGAGAAATAAAGGTAGTTGTTTTTTCTTTCATAACTGTGTTCTGTTATGCTGCATGATCAAAAGTCACGGTTTGACTTGAACTCTCCTCGTACATTATTTAAACCAGCTCACTGAGGAGTGCTTAGCCTGATTACAATCAGCTTTTTTTTTTTTTTTTTTTTTTGCAAGCATATATTTATGTAAACTCCGAGGCAGCCAGTGAACGATAACAGAGAGTATCTGGCTCTGACTGGTCGACAGCACCGGCCCACGCTCTAACCACTCGATCCGATGTTTTACCGAGTGATGATGTGTTAGGGCTTGGTGTGGTGGTCCAACCGACATTATTACGGTATGACCGGGGTACGTCGAACATATTCGGGACTCAAATGATGGGCCTGAGCAAGACGGCTAGATGAGGGATAATCCACTGCATACGCCGTTAGCGTGTCTATTTCGGTCTTTTATGAACGCCTCACTTGTCTTTGCAACTGTGATGCTATTTGCCAGGCACTTCAGAAATGATGGAACAGCTCCATCAGCATACACTTGTCCCTGATCTCTTTCTATATAAGGCACCACAGTGTTTTCTCTCTCTCTCTCTCTCTCTCTCTCTCTTTGCTCACACACACACACAGGCACACATACGGACACTGTCAAAATGCAGGCACCAGAATAGCAGCCTGGCTGGCTTTTGTCCTGTACGTGTCACCTCACCAAACATACCTAGTTCAGGAAAAATAGTGCTGGCCCGGCTTTGACCTCTTTATGGCACGGACGGAGAGATTGGAAATGAAATGTTCCGTTTGATTTTACTTACGGGAATGATGTGTAAATACAAGCCATGGAAAGGAACACGCACTCGCACACAGTCATAAAAACAGCAATTACAGGAAAGGCAGCTCAAGTTTAACCATCTTCTGAAACGGTATAAAAGCGTTATTCATCTTCTTTTCAGCAAACGCCACATTTAAGCTGTGCCAGTGTTTTTCGCCCCCCAGTTGTGTTTCCGGGAAAGATCTTTTTGGTGCACCGCAGTAGGCAGCTAGGCGTATTTTGTCAGAAGATTTAATTTTCTTAATGCCAAACAAGCACGTCCCTGTCTATGTACAAACGAATGAGTGGCTTTTTTTTGTTGTTGTTTTTTTTTTTTTTGTTTCCTCACCTTGAACAAAAAAAGGGCCTGGTTTTTAAAACAATATGGGAGATGACAGCCATCGGAAAGAAAGAGAAAGAGGGGGAGAGAGAGAGATGGGAAGTGTAGGCAGCTGTTGGAGCCTCTGTGCCAGCCAGCTGTCTGCTGCGCTCAATCACTTGAACGAGGGATGAAGAAATATTAAAGGGGAAGGACGAATAAAGGGCAGGCTTTTTCATTGGGTTTGGTGAAAATGAAAAATTACACATTTGTGAAGCAGCCAGGGAAAATCCATCAGGTTTCTAAATGCCGGTAAATGTTTTTTACTACCTCTAACACCTCAATTGATTCCACAAAAAAACAAACAAACAAAAAAAATGATGCAGTAATGGGATTTTTAAAACTTTCTTGTTTTGCCATGGTCGATTTTGACTGAATAAGTCATAAAACCCCCAGTTTTGGAGCGTTATGGTTCCCTTTCCTTTCCTAGTTTACCGTTCGGTTTTGTTAGCGTTTAGATTTAGTTTAGTTTAGTATTAAGTAATTAATTATTCTGTTATATTGTAGCTGTACTGTATATTTCCAGTGAACAATCCTGTGGGTGTTTTCGTGTTTCTTGCTTCCTGCCAGTTCTGAGATACTGTATGTGTATTTTCTTAAAATCTTTATGCATTCGTACTAATTTTATTTATTTATTTATTTATTTTTGGTCAACTGGTCACATAAGGAGATGTGAAGACATGTTGAAACAAGTTAGTTCGGTGGTTCCTTAAAGCCTCAACCACCAACGAGGACGTTCTGGTTCAAATCTTATCGGGACAAATCTCCGGCAGGTGGACTAATAGCGTTTACCCTGATATAACCAAAATGATTTGACATAGAAATTGTCCATTTGTGCCTTTTAACGCCCTTGTGACTCATTATTGTGAAATAATGCGCGATACATTTTTGAGATCTTAGAACTCATTTATCCTAAAACCTGCCAAAGTGGAGATATCTCATTTTGCTGTCAAACTTTTCGTATATAATATTTGTGTCACATTCAATTAATATTCATATATGGTATTTTTAATATAGTATTACTTTAACTTCAGCACCTAAATGGTTTTCCAAGGTGCCCACTCTTACCTCTTTCCTTTACTAGCTCCGGCGGTAATGATTGAGTAATGTTGCTAGTAAGTAATGGAAATCTGCCCTTGTACAGTAGCTCTATCATACAAAAGTGCAAGCATGGCATTGGTTGATTCATAACATTTATCTTAAGTGGAAAATTGTCATGAGTTGAAAAACCCTCAAGAACAAAACCTTGAAAGCGCAGTGACAGCCGCACCACTTTGGCTTGGTCACAAGAGCCAGCTTTCCATGCCAACCGGAGAAAAGCCTTTAAAAGGCTATCCTTTAAAAAAGGGCCTTCCATTTTATGTCTTGTAGACGTTTTAAAGCTCTGGGACGTTAAAAAAAAAATGGACTGTCGTCCATTCTTTTTCCCTCCCTGAAAGTTGTTTTGAAGATTAGAAGTCCTTTAAGGACTAAGAGTGGAAGGCTTTAGACAAAAGGCACTTGGCAATGGGAGAGGAAGGAAGACGTGCTGCTGGAGCTTCAGAGTAACATGTAACGCGTCCAAGAATAAAATTCTTCTTCAGTTTAAGGCTTGGTTAACGTAGAAGCTTAGCATTCTGGAGTGTCTGAACATACCATGCACGGGAATACCATGTGCCATAAACAGGAAGAAGGGAAGCGAAGTGTATATGTTATGTACTGTAGGTATGTTTGATCAGTTCCTGTTAAAGCTGCTGCACCTGGGGATTAAAAGTCATTGTAGCTGGAAATGTATTTTTTAGAGGCGCAGTAACATGATAACAGGAATCGACTTGTCTAGAGGATGTTCCACTACATTAAACATAACAATACATGGATATGAAGTAGAGCTGTGTGAGATTAAAGCAATTAATTTACCTTTTGTTTGTCGATTTTAATGAATTGAATTGATAGATCAGTTTTCAATTCGGAATCGAGTCACACTTTTAAAACGTCCAAAAAGGGAGGAATTTCTTGAAAATTCTTTGAAAATACAAGAAGGAAAGACAAAGCACTTGCATCTTTCACAAAAGTATTTGCAAAGCAAAAACCTCTCGTTTTTGCAAGAGCATCACCGCTTCGTCTTTTGGCTTCATGAGCGGTTGCCACGTATTGGACTGGAGTGTGGAGCCGAAGATCAGCGGGAAACAAAAAAAGATTGTTGATTTTGCGTGAGACTTTTAAAGCATCGTCTACGCAAGCTGCACATCATTACAGTGCTTATTAAATTAATATTTTTAGGACTTTAATACAAGAAATGTATCTGATTGAGACAGTAAAATTATAGCTTTTGAATATAATCTAAAAGAGAAAAAAAATTGCAGTTGTAACCGATCGATAATATGAGTCAGGGAAAAGTAGATGTATTGTTGTTTTACTTAGCATTTTAAACCATACATTTTAATAAATGTTTACCACTATTGTCCAGTCCTGATTAAAATCTTGTTAGAAAATCTAAGAAATTACATTCTTCTTTTGACTTTATGGGCGGTCTGTGCAATACTGCCACCTACTGGACTGGAGTGCGAAGTAGAAGATCTGCAGGAAAATAAGATCATATTTTTTTGGAAGATTTTATGATTTGGTTTTTGATACACGAACTTGAAAATGTGCTGTGTAGCTTTGTGCAGTTATATTTGTTACATGTTATATTTAAATATGTAAAAGTCATATTTATTTAATAATAATATTTATTTTATCTTAATAATAATAAAAATAATAATAATACATCTGATCATGAGAAATATTAGATACGTTTGTGCATATTTAAGAGATTTTTTTAAAAAGTAGAAAAAAAAACCTATAACAGTAAAGTATGAGAATGGACAATTCAGGAAGCTTAGCTTCTCCCCCAAAATCTCTGTTCTTCTTCTTTTTTTTTTTTTTTTTTCTCTTAACTGAAAGGAGGCCACAGTCCTGGTCTGTTCACTTCCACAAGCAAACAGTGTAAATCACAGTATCGAATTAAAACCCACACGCAGCTGAGTAGTGACCAAAACAGTGGCCTCACTGTGCCGGAGCTGTAACAGCCGAACAGACAACAGCGGCGTGTTTGTCTGTAAATAAAGGACGTGTCACATTCAACTCGCCCTCACACATATTTGTGTTTCAGGGGGTCTCTTTTACAGGCGATACCGTGAAGATCTGTTATTTCATAAACGGCTTCTCTCTAGCTGTGAGTGTGTGTGTGTGTGTGTGTGTGTGTGTGTGTGTGTGTGTGTGTGTGTGTGTGTGTGTGTGAGAAAAAGTGTTTATATGTGGGTGACCCGTCC
>JAOVVB010000011.1:3946419-3970666 GCA_028570985.1 Heterobranchus longifilis | reverse complement strand
CATCTATAAATGAACAAAAATGAGGTAAGTTCATGTTGCTGCTGTATAATTGGAAAAACACTAAAAAGCATGTTATAGGCAAAAAAAAAAAACCCAAAACAAAACAAAAAAATCAACACCTGGGAAGTAAAAGGTCGTGGCTGAGTGCGGATTTTGTTTCCCTCTTCCTTCCTTACAGTTCATCCTTCATGCTATCTACAGGTACGAGTTTCCACACACTGATGCAAATGTCACTCATGCAAAGTCTGGGACAAAGACGCGTGTGTTTGTGTCCCCGTTCGTTTGCATTTTATTTATCTTTCAGCGCCCTGATCCCCTTTTCTTTTTAAAAAAAAAAAAAGAGTTATATTAATTACAAATATAACTTTTTAGAGCGACTTCGATCTCAATCTCAGTTTCGTACTCTGACTCGGGAGCCTTTCGAGCAGACAGATTTTCACCTCGTAAAGACAAACACACTGAAAGTAGACTAAACATATGACACACACACATACACACATGTAAACGGGTAAAGTGGAACAAATGGACACTCTGGAGCTCCGCCCCTCCCTAACCTCACAGATGAAGAAATACTCCACTGGCTCGCTAGTTTCTAATGTTTGTTGTGTAAACACTTACTCGGGATTAGATACGGGTGCTGCTGCTAAGGGCACGGAAACTCCTGCTTCCAAGGAACACTTCAGTGTTGTAGCATATATATTATATATATAGAATATGATTTGCACACTATTAGCCTAAGGTCTTTATTATAGGTCTATGAGCAGCTGTGAAAAGGTCTGCAACTAGATACTCATAACTTAACTCTCTGTCACCACTTATTGGCAGGACCCACAGCTTTGGAACAACTTTTTTGAGACTCCGCCGTCTGCCCCCAAAAAAACATCTTAACCATTAAAGTTATTTAAAACTTTAACTTTCAGATAATATTTACTCCAGTCCTTGATCTACCCCTCGCACCACTGATGATACGTCTGCTTACCTTGGCGGCGACGATGCTGAGGCCCATGCCGTTATGCTTCTTCAACGTCACCGTCACGATTTCAGGTTCCTTCCTCATTGGCTAAGAAAAAGAAGAAAGAGCAGTCAGGGCTGAAAAAGACTGGAGCAGGACGCGAGTTGCCCTGGGTCTCAGGCGCTGTCTTGTGGATGGTTCTGCACCAGACTGGGTGAGCTGAGGAAGAAGAGGAAGAGGAGGGAGGGAGAGGAGGAGGAGGAGAAGGAGGAGGCAGGGCGAGGCGCAGAGCGGCGGTTGTTCCTCAGAGCGAGGCCCGACCACAAGGAGAAACAGCGGCTGCTGGAGCCGAAGCAAGAATGAAAGCCACAAGCGTCAGCGCAACAGAGCGCCAAGCTCGCGTTCACATGGCCGAAAGAGAGCGAGCAAGCGAGAGAGAGAGAGAGAGAGAGAGAGAGCCTGGTTTCCCACAAGCTCTCTTCCAAAAACCTCACTGCTCACAGACCAGCAGCAGATACACCTACACCGCTTCTGAGGGAACGTTTCTTGGCTCTTAATTCTGATGGAAATACGCCGCTTTAGCAGTGAGGTCAAGTGAAAGTCTCTGGATGCTTCCAGGACAAAGTGCGTTCACACACACGTACATAATCTACACCCGGGCTCTGTAACCCTGTAAAACAATTTAACTCTGCTTAATTTTTCACACAAGTGTTGAAATCCAGTTCCTTTTAGAATCCTGATGAAATCTGATCAACACAAGGACATTCAGTCCCATGATGTCCACACTTAATTTCTAATTAAAGAAGGAGTCTCCAAACAATGTATCGCTCCGTAGCAAATATAAAGTCGTGACATTACAAAGAAATTACATTTTAGCAAGTGAAAATATCTTGAATATGGTTATAGATATAGTTACAGTATCTACATATTTTTTTAAATAAGAAACAAACAACAAACCAAATAGAAAATCAGATTTTACTAAAATTTTAAGCTAATAAAATTCTTGTTGTATTGGTACGGAATTTTGCTAATTTTTAGAAATATATGTCTTGGGGGAAAAAAATCTCTGCCAGTTTTTCTTACATATTTACAAACATTGGACTAGAAATAATCTTAAAAATTTTATTAGGTTTGTTGTAATCTTATTTTAAAAAAGGTGTAGCTCACACTCATTGGGTTAAAGAAGTTATGTCTTGTCTCTACCTCGAAAAGATTAGGTATTCATTAAGAGGATCGGGAAAACAGTTCTTTAAAGTGTGGCGCCCTTTCTTTGATTATGTTGATGCCTTTAAATAATGCCCTATCATTGATTTGAATGCCCTTTTTAATTTCTGTACATTTTATTTTATTTTATTTTATTTTTTATTTTTTTTATTATTTACTTATTTATATATGTGTATATATGTGTGTATATGTGTGTGTGTGTATATATATATTTGCTGTGTTAGACGTGTATATACGTATATATCTGTACCCTGTTTTTTTTATTATTATCATTTGATTGATATAATTATTATTCCTTTTTGAATTAATGGACAGCATGAACGCTATTCTAGGGATTTGTTGGTAAGGGTTGGGGGATTGTGAAATGCGATATACTGTGAAAAATTAATAAAAATATTAAAACCAAATCAATAAAACCGTAATAAATCTTGACAGCTCCTACACATTCAGACATCTTATTCTCTCCCTGCGTTATCAGCTTGCTCTCTCTGGTGCTCTTCACAGTCTGGCTCGTCCTAAGCACCAGGCTCAGCTACAGTAGCGACACTGGACCAACACGCCAGGATCATTACTAATGCCCTGGTCCAGTGTCCAGATTGTGAATGTGTCTATAATAAAAAAAAAAAAAAAAACACAATACTGTTAATGTTGACAAAACACCAGTACGACCCCTGTGCTCCATTTTCAAGGAAGCTATAATCAGTCTTCATTTTCATGTTATTTAATTTTTTTGTGGCAGAATTTGTTTCTTGATCAGAGAAAGGGAACAAGCTGGCTTTGAAGGTAGTGTGTGTGTGTGTGTGTGTGTGTGTGTGTGTGTGTGTGTGTGTTATTATAATAATTATAATAATTATTTTTACTTTCAAAATTGAAATCTAGCATAACAGGTATTATTCATCTATATAAAAAAAAGTTTTTTTTCCCTGTAAATAGAAAAAAACTCACTTACTTTTAGTATCTTTACATTTCATGTGTTGAAGGACCCGAAACTAGTCTTTAAAGGTTTTCTGTCTGTCTGTATGTCTATTCAGTCAAATTTTGTCTAAACATCATGCAAAACTGGCTGGACAGAATTTAATGAACCTTTTGCAGTATTTGGATATCTGCCTAAGGTTAAACCTGTGCCATAAATAAATGAATAGAAGTGAAGTTAGGAGCTGCAGTTATGTGCTGGACTTAATAATCTACTTTAATATAAGCTACTAATAGGCTACTTGCTCAATGTAAACAAACACCAGTGCCAATAGATATTAATTAGAAAAGCTGTACTAATATTTTTATTGGGATTAGGTCATATTTTTAATAACAGAAATAACAGCACTGAAGTCGTATAGGTGCATTTTAATGTGCTGGAGTCAATTTAAGACAAAGCTTAACCTTTACCCGATCTACTTTTTCAATTCACTCTCCGATTACCAAACAGGGAGTGTACAGTATTTGGCTGATGACGAAAGAAGTAAAACTTAGAGTAAACATAAGCCTTTCTACACACCTTTTTTTTTTTTTTTAAACACAAATATTTATTTTTATTTGGGTGTGGCCAAGTGGTTAGATATGAGTCATAAAATGAAAAATAGAGCCCAACCATTTAACTCAATAAATTCATTAGAAACTGAATCACAGGCAAAACAAAACTTTACAAACAGAATGAACGTTGTAGTTTGAGTAATGTTGCTGAGGGCGAGGACCAAAATTTACAGACTTTCCTGGAATTTCTTCCTCTGTTTTTTTCCCCTCAGTCTATTAATGTATTTTTAGTGTTTAATAAATATAAACACACACACACACACACACACACACACACACACACACAAAGAAAGCATTTCCTGATTATCCCATTTTCAATTAGGGTTTAAATCAGATACAGATATAAATATTTGGAGATACAGATAAGTGTCGATGTACTTTTACTGTCTGCCTTGCTTGTAGCTTGTATTCGTTATTTTAGTATGTGGGGCATCGAAGGGAAACTGGGCTTTTCCTGGATGAAATTTCCTGCTAAATTGTGTTTTCTTGTGAAAACACATCAAGCACAGTACGGTGTTAAGACACCGTGTTAAGCCACGGTAAAACATTTGAATGGTGTAAACATTTTAAAGAAGGCCGTACGCCCGTAAATGACGAGTCATTCACGAACACCTTCATGTTTCACATTTTACATGTTCCTGGGAGGCCAGCGTTTCAGATATGAAGCAGAATCATGGCTCTGGTATAATGAGAAAATCCAAGCACTAGTGAAACACTGGAATAAATGCATTAGTGTAGGAGGGGATTACATATAGAGATAAAGGGAATTTATACCTTCTGCACAATCAAAAGACTCCGGTTGACTTGAACGCCCCTCATAATAATGATGTATTATCTGGTTATTATCTGCATTTATCTGGTACGTCGTGATTACAAGTGAACAAAAGCTAAGTGTGCAACTTCTCAACATATTTTTGCATACACTTATGCTTCATGGCAAGAAGTGCATGCAAATGATGTTTTAAAAAAAATTACAGCTTATATTATAATATAATATTTGTATTAATAAACACTGCTATATATTCCCCAGACATAAAGCTCTCTATAGCTAGTGTAGGGTTGATTTTTATTGGTGGTTATCCAACTGTTCCCCCAACTACTTATACTCAAATGTGCGTGCGCACAGCTTGTTTCCCTCGGGACAGAATTTAGAACCAAAGTCAGTATAGTATAGTTACAGGCAGGTTGGGTAAAGTTCAGATTTCATTTAATTAAAGAAGACATATTGTGTAAAATTTACTTTTGGTCATTTTTATTAAAGGGGCTCCACTTGATCTTTACAGATCGGTTGTCTCCCAACTGGCCGCTCACGTAAACCGATACTATCGAGTCGACATGCCATCGCCGACCTGGGGCTATTACCGAGTTTCTTTAAAAGACATCAAATTTTTTTTCCCCCTGGTTAACTTAACTAGAACGATGTCTGGGAACTTGTCTCTTCGCACTCATCCTGG
Organism: Heterobranchus longifilis; assembly: GCA_028570985.1. Classification (NCBI taxonomy): domain Eukaryota; kingdom Metazoa; phylum Chordata; class Actinopteri; order Siluriformes; family Clariidae; genus Heterobranchus; species Heterobranchus longifilis. Next base: position 3,965,509 of record JAOVVB010000011.1, on the reverse strand, counting down.
ACATTCATGGATACTTATGGACGCATTCATGCACACTTACATATTTATATTTCTTTTCTTGGATCCTTGCACACAAGTCACTTTAATTAGACCCTTTCATGCATATTTGCACCCCCCCCCCCCATCATTTTTCTTTAATTACACGAAAAATTCTATATTTTCTAAATTTTTCTATATTGTACAGAATATCTTTATTTGTACAGAATATTTTTATTTTATCCTAGCTACATTTATTTTCTATTGTATTTCTTTTTTTATTCATATTTATCTCTTATTAATAAGCTTTTATTTTTAAGGTCACGGAGGGTCATATAAGCATTTCACTGCATATCGTACTGTGCATGACTGTGTATGTGACAAATAGAATTTGAATTTAAATTTGAATTTGAACGTCCACCAAAATCTTCAACTCGGCTAACCCTATTTGCCGGTTAAGAACAATGCACAGTGAATGATTTGAATATGAAAAGTTATCCGCAGACGCAGCAGCTACATATTTTAAGTCAACCCTTACTCAACCACCTACTGTATAGCAGAAGCCCTCAACAAGCTCAAACCTTACTCTGCAGAGAGTAAAAAGGCCAAAACCATTGTCAGAAAAATAATAATGGAGAGAGAATTGAAGAGCGGTTCCCAGCTATGGCGGAGGCATTACCTTACCGCTCCGTGTATGGGGGTCGACAGTGAGCGCCTATTCAGCACGGCTGCACACGTTCTGGATGATGAGAGAAATAGACGGTCTCTTAAAAATGCCTTTATAAAGAAACGCCTGCCCTCGCCGCTTACTAATGTGTAGCCGTGATTGGCTCGCTAAATACGAAGAGTTTATTTAAAAATGTTCAGGGCAGAGTTTCAGTTTGTTATTCGTTCGTGCAGCGATGTTCCATATGCTGCATGTTATAACGACTGCGTATAGTAGGACAGTCGCATTTTAGATACATTAAGGAATGGAAAATTTCTGCTTTTTAGTCGAGCGCAGGTTATTCTGTTGATTTCAGTTTCTTTACACTCTTGATGAAATAATAAGAGAATGGAATATGTTGCCTTAGCAGTAGCTCGTTTACACAAACCCAAAAACGTCATTTTTGGAGGAGGAGCGAGACGTAGGGAGTTTGCTTGCTCATTTTAACAATACTGCATGTTTTAAATCAATACTGCGATTATAGCATTTCCTCTGAGACAAAATAAAAAGGTATTCTGTGTCTATACTGTATGTAGTGCAGTGAAAGAACTGCTTGTATGGCTAACATAATATTATTTTTTATTATTTGGTGCAGCGTGTTTTACAGTGAAAATGCCCTTAAATGATTGCCAATTAACTAAACTGCCTCATTTAAACAGGGTAGAAGAGTAGCTTTAATCAAGATACCTCATTACATGCTACAGAGAGTAACTTAACTACTTTTAAAATGTGTGTGTTAGGGGAACAGATGGCATGCTCTCTGCTTGTTTTTTTTTTTTTTTTACATTTAGTACAAAGTAAAAAAAAAAAAAAAGCTTACAGGAAAAAGTCTCACTTAAGTTTGTCAGTCTGTGCAGGAGGTCCAGTGCAGTCTCTCTCTCACACACACACACACACACACACACACACACCTGGGGACAAACTATAAAAGGACATCTGTAGGCAGGGTGTAGTCATGTGTGCCTGTATGAAATGGCTGTACAATTTTGCTGAGTGTGTGTGTGTGTGTGTGTGTGTGTGTATTGGTGTGTGAATGTGTATGTGTAGGGCCCTGGTTAATAAGAAAACCCAAATGACATTGCATGATCTGATTCGGCAGAAATGAAGCTACTGTTTCTGGAAGTTCAGTAATCAGCACTTCTAGGCTCATCCTCGGAGGAGGAGGAGAGACAGAGACTTTGTTCTGTGTTGTTAAGGCCAAGGTGGTAATTTAAGAGAACTTGCAACAAAGTTGTGTGTCCTGCTGAAGTCGAGGAAGTGTGACCACTGTGGCAGTGCCAGTGGAAGAGGCGCGGCCCTCGGTCTTTGTGTTCTAAAAGAAGGTGTGGTTTCTAAGGCTGTTAGATCCAATTAAAGTAGTGTGGCGTCATTCTGGTAGTCTCGGTAAAAGGTGTCGCCTTTGTGGCTTTAACCTTATTGAAGGAGGTGTGGCCTCTACATCACCCCAATGGAGAAAAATATGGCCTCTGGGTCTACCAGTCTCAATACAAATATTCATGGCGCCTTTGGGTGTCAGCCCTAGTGAAGGAGGTGTGGCCTCTGTCACAGCAAAAGGAGGTGTGGCCTCCATTTCTGTTAGTTCCAGTGGTTCTCAGTGGATGACTGTCAATCCCAGTAAAGGAGGTCTTAACTCCAGTGAAGGAGGCATGGCCTCTGTAGATGTCACGCCAATGCAGGAGGTGTGACATCTGTCTGTATGTCACAGAAAAGGTGGTGTGGCCTCTTTGGCTGCCAGCCGCAATCAAGGAGGTGTGGCCCTTGTGACTGTCAGTCACAGTAAAGGTGGTGTGGGCTCTGTGGCTTCCTCTCCCAGTATAGCAGCTATGGCCTCTGTGTTGGCATTATTCAAAATATCGTATTGAATTTAATGAACATTTCACACCCTGATTATCTGATTGTTTATAAGGCTCTTTACTAATGTGGGCTCACTCTTTCAAAAAGTCCAGATCTGAGCAGCATCTGGAGCTTCATTCTGCTCTCGAATTGACTTCAGCTTTAAATTATCCAGCACAGCTGTGTGTGTTTGCAGGTTTTTCTGCTTTCTATGTGCAGAGAGCTCAGAAGAGATCTGTTCCTCCTGTAGAGGCTTAGCTGCATTATTGATGAGGGCATTGAGGTGACTCGGTGGATTGTAGAACTCCATTTCAGAGGAGACCAGATTTGTTCTCACTGGCTCTCTCTCTCTCTCTCTCTCTCTCTCTCTCTCTCTGTTGCTCACGCACACAAAGCTGTATCAGCTGGGAGAAATCCTCTCTTCTCTGTCCAGTACACGTCCATTATTGATGAATATTTTTAGCTAGCCCTTTCCTCATCTTGACGGTTCCTCTCTTTCTATCTCTCTATCTCTCTATCTATGCTTCCTCGTCTTTCCTCTGCTCCTGATCGTCCACCATATCCCTCGTTTAGTCTCGTTGTATTATTCAGTGTGGATCTGTGCCCTGATCTGCTCCAGTGCCTGCTGGCCTTCTGTCTGCCACCGTTCTTGGGTGCGAAGCAACATCGCTCAGAAACCGGAGAACAGCACGGGCATCGTGTAACGGATCCGACAGACACATGCAACAGTTTCAGTGCAGAGGTGTGAACGTATACTGGCACATACCGAGAAGTCTGGTACGGATACAATATCTTTAATGTTAGCACTATAATGGGATATGCACGATGAAGTCGTGAAGGGTCATCAGATTTGGGCCAGTTGTTAAAGACCTCACCAGATGGCAGTCTGGGAAACTCCTATTGCTATGTTGACTTTATAAATTACAGAAGGATAAGCACAATCCTCTTAAGTCCATTTTAATAAATATTTTCGCAGATTACATCCCTCAAATATTATTTTAATACTTGCTCCACCTCTGGAGATTTATTTTGGCATTTCATTCTGTTTAATGTCAACCTCTTTAAATACACGTTCGTGTCAGATGCTGGGATAAAAAAAAAAAAAAAAAAAATCATACCACTTGGACAGAACGAAAGCATACTAATTAAGCTACTTTTTTCCAGCCTGATGTTTGATTCAGGGTATCTGGAGGCCGGGGGGAATGGTGGTGTGTTTGGGATTTGTTTTTATAAGGTTTTTGAATGTTTTTGATTGATTCCGACAAGTATTAAGGCTTAAAAGACTTACGATATTGATGGAAATCAGGCAAATACTGGTTCTTCACAGTTTTTTCAGATAAAACATTTTCAAAGTACGATGTTAAAAGTGTATAATAAGGCGCTGATGGCTAAAACGTCGCCGTTATCCCGAAACTCGATAAATCCTGTGTTTTGTCTATGCTTTTAATGTCTTGTTTGAGAGGTCAACCCTTTGATATTTCTTTTTGTCATCAACTTTATTTGACATTACCAGAATTTTATGAGACTTCGAACTTTTCCAACTGTCTGAGAAACTGGCAGTCACCTACTCTATATAAGCCAAGTATAGCTAAAACCTTTCCTAACCGTTCCTACTTTATTTCTAGCAGTAATAATGATATCAGTTTTTATTATTGGTTGTCAAAGGCTGAAAACTTTTCTGCTTTCCCAGGGGAAAAAAAAAAATCACTTGGCAGGTAAAACCAGTTCACAGAAGTGGCAAGTATTTGCTTCTGGAAGTAAATCACTTTCACTTCAGTTTTATTTGGGTGAACTTTAACTGTGCATTCGCAAACAATTCAGGCTTATGAGCCCAAAAAAAGCAGAACTCTGGTCTTTTTTGTGAAATAAATGAAAAATTAATACTGCCTGGGTATTAACTTGACTTGTCCACACATTGTGGACCGCAGGTGCCCCTCCAGCGATCGGGGAAAACTTTAGACGTTTTTACATGGTAAAATTGAAGATTCAGTTAAGTATGATAATATATTTTTACACAGCATTTGAGTGATATCAGATAGTAAAGGTCAAGGGTGCATCCTTTATGTTTTTAGTACCTACACTACATACAGTATAGTGTATCAATTAGTAGCTTTTATAGTAAATCTTTAAGAGCTGTTTATAGGTTTATAAATGTTAATTATTTTTAAGCGTGAAAAATACATAGTAAAGCTGTACTGTTACTTAAGAGAGTATGGCTGACTGAGATCTGGTCTGATCCAACAGAAAAAGGTAAATGCTGGGTATGATGGAAAGGTATCAGAACACCCAGTGCATCACTGCCTGCTGCATATGGGGCTTAGCAGGCAAAGAGTTCAAGCTTCCAAATTCCCGAGATCTCAATCAGACCGAGCATGCATGAAATGCAGCAGACAAACCTTTACGTCCAACAGCACATCCCCAGAGGTCTTGTGGAGACATGCCCCGAAGGGGTGAGAGCTGCACAGTGGAAACACCACAGTGGAGTTTAAAGTTTTAATGTTATGGCTGATCGATGTAAATGGTCAATGGGAAGTATTTCCCAAAAAGACTAACTTAGGGGTCACCATAGACAAACATCTACAAACAATGGAAACTGATACTAAAATGATACCAAAACAGATTCCTGCTAGCAGTACACCTCCTAATTTATCATCCAGGGGGCATATAAAAGCAGCATAACACTTTTGATCCAAAAGCTCTCGAAGCTGGCATGAATATTAATCACTTTAGGTAGGCATGTTACCCAGCAGGAGATTCTTTATTAGGAAACTGATACGCCTTTGCTGAAAAGCCAGTCAACGTGGTCCTAGTGGCGCAGAACATCTGCCGTACTTTAATTGCGCTCAACATGACAGATGGCCTCCGACGTGGTGAGTCTTAACGAAGCTTGTGACTAAATCCAGTATTACGCATAATCATTAGTACCTTTGAGTGAGATGCTTACTGAAAAGGAAATCGATGAATGTGATGAAATCTCGAGTCGGGGTCCAGATGCAAAAACAGTTCATGGTTAAAAGCACTGAGATCATTCTGGTCATCCTTGGCAGCCAGAGAAATTATGAAGTAAGTCCAAGACCAGGACAATGCAAGGACACCACAACGTTTATTGACTGTCTGCAAAGTCAGCAAAAGATTGCCCAGATTGTGCTGGGAAACTTCATCTGAGCTGTTACTAGCCTGTCTAAATGGTATGTAACGGATAGCTGCAGAGGTCAGTGTGGACGTGCTTCCGTCCAAATCTTTATGTCCATAAATAAATTGCAGATATTTCTGGATCATTCCACAGCCCACCGGGAGACATTGTCTAAGGGCGAGGTTTATGACCTAGTTTTCAGCAGAAATCTGTCCCTCCTGTTACACAGAATAGGTCTGTGTAGATATTTCTTTTGAAAAATGGCATGGCACACCGATCGAACTGCTTTGGCCATTTAGGTTAGAATTTCTTCGCAGACTCATGGTGTTCTTTTATGGGCTTTCAGTCTCGAGTCAGGTCAGCTCTGCCTTGAATGGCTCATGCTTTTGTATGTGTGTATCTAGGCCTCACAGTGGGACAACTCGCTGCATTTTTAGATTTTGTGTTTGTTGAGCAAGTTTGTTGTGTTAAACCCAGTTTTGGCTCCCAGATGAAATGACTTTAGTGTTCCCATGGTTACTCAGTGTGAGGTTTAGGAACTCTTTAATTCATTGTACATTTTTGTAAGCACATCAACAGGTAGATAAATTTGAATCGCTATTTTTGGAAACGTCAGGACTGAAGCAACTACCCGATCATACGCCGCTGTAATAGCCCTATTACCCTCGAAGCCATTATTTGCCTCACCCACTCCTGGTAGCAGCAGCTGCTGGTATGACTGGCATTAGAATGAGGTTTGTTAGCATCAAATTATCACACATTTCACTCCTGAATACAACATGTTCCAGTTATGTATTTCACTGTCAAGCTTTTTCACCCTCTGTTTATTATCTGCAAATCTGCCAAAGCATAAGTTCCAAATATTTGGTTTTGTTAATTTGACTGGCTCCCGGTTCGGGCCGTCCGCGGTCTCCTTGCCAATTTTGAGATTTGTGTTCCCTTAGATTAACAGGTGGCTATAACAACAAACAAACCATTGGGGAGAGATGCAGACGCTCGATTGATGTGTGTTTGACTGCAAAGACAATGGAACTGTTCGGGATCTCGGAAGTGTTAAGAGTCCTGGTGGTTTCAAACAGTCCTCATGGGGAGTCTGTTTGTGGAAACAAAATCAGTGCTTGAGTAAATACACACTACAGTGTGTTAGCAGTACAGTATAAGGTAGATTCATGCCCGTGATCTATTAGTTTTTGTATCCGCTAGCCAGATAGACAGATATATAGATTGATTGATCGATTGATTACCAATTCCCCCTATAGCATGACAGCTGTACATCTGACAGGGTCATACCAGTCAATAGGCATAACCTACTGTAGTAGATGCTCATGATTGGCTAACATTTTTGTGATTGACAGAGGGAGAGAGTAAACATCTAGAATTTAGCTGAAATACTTATGATTTTTGACCCTCTTTTAAGAGAAAGCAGGAATTTCACCCGGCACTAATTCCCTGAAGGGGAAAGGATGCATCATGTGAAAGGCACACATTTGAAAACTTTAGCGTTATAGGCTGATAAAAACCAAGAAGATAAGACTATCAGCTCGTTAGGAGGACTTCCTCCTCAGTGTTGAATTATGCCATATGTCTTATATGTTATATCTTATAAATTATATGACTCATATTAGCCTCATGAATTATGTCTTTTTTTTTTTTTTCTTTTTTTTAACTTGTTGAAGATTTTGGCCCAGCACCTCTGGCATATCTTCTGGCAAACAATTCAGCTAATTATGTTCTCTGGCTCCCTGGCTACTCATGGCTGTTTCAATGTTGTCAGGATTTGACCTTGTGATCTCCCAAATGGCAGGGTGATTAAACTTTACCCATATTGAAAATGTTTTCACTTGATCAGATTTTTATTTATCTTTTTTACCGCTGCGGCACCTTCAGGGTTGAGGGTTCGATTCCCGCCTCTGGTGTGTGTGCGTGGAGTTTGCATGTTCTTCCCATACTTGGTAGGTTTTCTCCCACAATCCAAGCACATGCAGATTAGACTAATTGATGTTTCCAAATTGCCCGTAGTGAGTGAATGAGTGTGAAATTTGGAAATCAGATGTGTGGGACTGTCATTATATCTATCAATGTAAAAAAAATAAATAGAATTGGATTTGGTCGAAATTGCTATTGACCTTGAAAATTTGGAAAACACTGGAAAAGAACGTGATGTGCTGTGCATTCTGCTTCCTGAAAGAAAAACTGAACTGCATCATTTCAATGTCTAGATAATTAAGATGCTGTGTAGGTATCTCACTGAACCCACTTATTCCATTTTGACGTCGCATCACATCTCCACACCAAAGAAGAAAAATCACAAGAGGAGTAATGCAGTAATGGACTTGCTGTAGATGTACTGTATGGTACTTATCTAAATAACTCATGTCGGGCATCATAATGATCTAGTAAGAACCCAGCTGCATTTTCTTAGCAAGGCTGTCTTGTGAACACACACATAATAAAACTGATAAGAAAAATGATCATGCCAAATTCTTTGCACAGCTCAGAGTTCGACAATGAAACTGGAGTGGAGCACGAACCTTAGCGTTTATAGACTCTCAGAACTCGGTTCTCAAAAAGGCAGTGTCATCATTTCTTTAAAAATGATCTCATTATTGCCATCACTCGTGAGGTTTATAACTTCATTAATTTTTCAATTACTTACACCCTATTGTACTACTATAGCTTTGCTTTTAGCAGTTGTGCATTTAAGTGCAGCTTTTCTTACAGAGTGCGCAGGATCCATATGGTTAGGGGCAGAAGAAGCCTTTTGATCTATACAGTAATGTTTATTCATTCTTCCTGTCACACTCTGTCCAAGCACTTAAGCACCTTCCCTGCTGCTACTCTGTATGACGAATGAAGCAGAAGTAAACCAAAAAAAAAGGGGAGAAGGGAAGAAGAATCAGCAATTGGGAATGGAGAAGAAATAAAAACACAGAGAAACAGGAAATCAGGGCCACAGGATAGTAATAAAGCCAAACACATCCTCTCTTTCTCTTTTACTTTTTGTCCTCTCTGTCTTTCTTTATTCATGCACACAGCTTGTACAGTTGAAGACTAGCCAGAAGCCTCTTTGACAAGGGTCACATCAGAGTCACAGCAGCTTTATTGTCATTGTCGGATTTCGTCAATTTATTATTTTTTACTTGACACTGTCTTCTTGCTCTCTATTCATAACTCTTTTATCCTCTTGCGACAGATCCTGCTTTGAAAAATGTGACCTCTCTAGATTTAGCTGCAAAATGGACGGACATGGGCTCTAGGCCAGAGCAATTTGATATTCAGGCTGTGTATCAGATGCTATTTTAGCCAGATTGGGTGTCTCTGCTTCTGTCTGGTTTTCCTGTTTAAGGTGGACTGCAATCAATATGGAACATGAAGATGAATGAGAGGCTAGGAGCAAGTGAGAGAACCTTAAATAATAGGAGAGGGTCCTCCATTACCTTAACCTGACCTTCATTACGAGACCGCTGTTATGATATCTACAGTATATATGCTTTGCTTCATTTGCATTGAAGCTGAATAACATACATGTGCTATATAAAGATGTGAGGAAGGCTCGTTTTGGAGCCTCTAAAATCAATGACTTCAAAATAATCAATATTTCTAATAAAGTTTTTCTCTTTTTCTTTTTTGTGACTATATTTCTAGGATGAAAATGCGACGTCATAGAGTGTTTTTGCTTTGCACAGTGGGGCTGTGTGTCATTTCTTTCCTGCACTATTACAAGGCACTGCATTACGTGTCTTTGCTACGGGAACTTACAGCTCCATACCCAAACATCAAGTCCTTTATAATGGTGACTGGATTTTTCTGGAAAGAGAAAGCCACCCCACTGTCCAGTGCTTCTCCAGAGGAGGGACCTCCACCAGTCCTTAGATCCTCAGAGACCAGGCATCGGGTTCAGGAAGAAACCGGAGGCATGGGTGCATTATTGGATTTGAACATGCCTGGAGAGCCCAGAGCACCACGGCCTTGGGTGAGGCCGGAGGAACCGCAACAAAACGATCCAGACACTGAGGTAAACAAAATTGTTTCTTTTGATATGCAAAAGCCAAGTTCAAAGACATGCAGATTAGGCTACTTGGTGTTCCCAAATGTTCCCGTGTGTGTGTGCCCATATGTGTGTGCATGCCCTGAGATGGATAGGCACCCTGTCCAAGATGTGCCCTGCCTTGTACCCAAAAACTCCTGGGATAGGCTCCAAGCCCCCCACAATCCTGTACAGGATAAGCGGTATAGAAGATAACCGAATAAATGGTCATCCCTTTGCTGCTATTACAGCCTTCCTCTTTCTGCCAAATATTTTCATTAGATCTTAAAATGTAGCCTTAAGCATTTGCTCATTCAGCTAAAAAAGCATTAATAAGTGATGACAGGTAACAGGGCCTAGGGTACAATTTGCTTTACAATATATCTCAAAGCTGTTGAGTAGGGCTGAGGTCAAAGCACTATTTGTGTCCAGGTGTCAGTATTGTTTCAGCCATAAATGTAATAAACGTGATTTGTACCTATGAAAATGCTAATTATGCCTGTGTGTCAAAGCTTGACCATATCTTTACTTTTCTGTTGTCTTTGTGGAACAAGAGCAGAAGGAAGATGATAAGTTGATCCTGTGGAAACCCAGTAGTGCAGTTCGCCAGGGAATGGAGCTTGTTCGATCGAATGCGCCCAGTGTGGTAGTGAAGAAGCAGGAACCCCAGCATGCGTCAACTCCAGATCCGCTCATGTTTCTGGGTGACTTACACAAGAGACACTTAACCCTCCAGGAGGACAACACACCCTACTTTGTCCGCACCAAAGCTGGCGCTCTGTGTTTCCGGCAGGGGACAGAGATTGTGCCATCGAGAGATGATTCTGGGGCAGGTAAAGGTAAGCCTACAGTGGCTGGGGTCTTTCATAGGAACATCTTGCAAGTTGCAGAGGACTCCAACACTCATGCAAAATTAGTGGATGACTCCAGTCCCAGCCAATTGAAGCCCAAACGCGGCAAACGTCTCGTAAAGTGCGTATGTCGTTCTGGCTGGCATGGTCCTTACTGTGGAGTGCCTACAATGGTGTACCACTCAAATCTGCCCACAAAAGACAGACTGACCCCTCGTGAGAAGCCACGACGTGTCATTAATGCCATTAACATCAACCATGAGTTTGACCTACTCCATGCTCGTTTCCATGAGCTGGTTGATGCTGTTGACATCTTCCTGGTATGCGAATCCAACTTCACAGCATATGGAGAGAGGCGCCCGTTGAGCTTTCTGCATCTGCTGCTCAATGGCACTTACGACTATGTACGTCATAAGATCCTTTATGTGTTCCTGGACCACTTTCCTGATGGTGGCCGACAGGATGGCTGGATTGCTGACGACTACCTGCGCACTTTCCTCACACGGAATGGCATGGGTCGAGTACTGGGTTTGCGGCCTGATGATGTTTTTCTCATCAATGATGCTGATGAGATCCCAGCCCGTGAGGGCATTCTTTTTCTCAAGCTGTTTGATGGCTGGACTGAGCCATTCGCCATCCACATGCGCAAATCACTCTACGGCTTTTTCTGGAAGCAGCTTGGCTCTCTCGAAGTGGTTTCAGGATGCACAGTGGGGATGCTGAAAGAGGTCTATGAAAATGACGGTATCCGCTTGCGCCGGAGAGAGTACTACACAATGCCTAATTTTCGCAAATATGAAAAAGACACAGGACACATCTTGGTGCAGTGGTCAGTTGGAAGCCCGTTCCACTTTGCTGGTTGGCACTGCTCCTGGTGTTTTACACCTGAGGGCATCCACTTCAAACTCATATCTGCCCAGAATGGTGACTTCCCCCGCTGGGGTGACTACGAGGACAAGCGGGACCTTAACTACATTCGTGAGCTGATCCGGACTGGGGGTTGGTTTGATGGGTCTGTGCAGGAATACCCGCCCACGGACCCTAAAGAGCACATGTATGCCCCCAAGTACATGTTAGACAATTATGAGAACTTTCGTTACCTGCTGGAGAACCCTTATGTCAACCAGCCTGCACTGAGTGGGGGGTAAGGAGGAGACAATGTGGGGTTTAGATATAGTTCATCTGAATAATCAAGAAATATAGGGTCCAGTGGAAGTTATCAGGGGAGGAAGGGAACTAAACTTTGCTTACATCCTATTCTCCTTCCTTAGTCATTGGAACAAACCCCAAAGGTTATTTACCCAGTCCCTGGCAGAGAAGGTTGGGAACAGCCATGGCAATGGATTGAACATAAGTGATTTTCTGTTTGTTTGTTTCTATTGCTCTTTGCTCAAGAGATATGCAGAACCCATCATGAGCTGGTGTCAGAGCACTCCATCAGTGATGAGCTTATCACCTTGTGTGTGAGAGATAAAGAGAAAGTGTGTGTGTGCATTCATGTGATTGGCCTTCATGGTTCCTTGTGCACTCCTATCACTTTTGCTTAAAGTTAAAAAAAAATTAAAACCATGCAGATTTATCATTTATATTTGACTCTTTTTGAAAAATCACACTAGGCTGATTCTGGCAGTTAGAGAGAAAGTGGAAAATTTAAATATTTTCTAAATGTGCAAAAAACAAAGTGGGTTTAGTTAATGCAGCACTTCCTGTTCAGACTCGGGTCTGATTTCTCAAGCCAGTGTGGCAATGTACTTTTGCACTCTTGGCCATTGGCATGAAGTGCACTCTGAGGTTCAGTAATGGAGAAAGAAAAATGGCTCGTATGTTGGCGTCAGTGTTGCTCATGCATGCAGAAAGGATAGATAGATTCTATCTTTTAGATAGAAAAGAGTTGGTACAAGAAGTGAAAGGTTGATAGAAAAGGATGAGAGGGCAGGAGTAGGTCTGTCTGTTCCCCTGCCTAAGTGGAACAGAATACATTATAAATGGTGGTAATGGTCAGCACAGCAGGAGACCATTTCAATTGAAGAGCAGGCCACAGATGTGAAGAGAATAGTTCCTCCTCCTTTTCTATCCTTCTCTCCCAGACTGTTTAAAGGCACATTGTGCATTTTTAAATGTTTGGTGGTGTAGATAATGGAAACCAGTTATATCAACAAACCCTTTTGTCACATCATTCTTTCTCAGTATGAGAAATGTTGGGGGAAATCTAATGATAATGTTTTGGGAAATTATCCATATGTTCATGAGTGTTTTTTACAAAATGTGCAAAAAGCAGGACCACCTGAGATGGGAACCTTTACAAAGTCCACTCCAAATTATCATGTCGTCTAATTTTTTATAGCCAGTGATTAATTCCTAGATCAGGTGCTACAGGAGATGAAAAAGATGTTGGTCAGGGTAGCCAAATAAAAGGAAATATGCACAGAGTTTGCCAAATTGAAGAAATTCCTAATGGAAATGTGTTTTCAAGCTTTATTTATAAAAACAAAACCTACAGGACAGCAGTTTTTATATGACATGACTTTCATATAAATCATGAAACATACCTTTCAACGGAACCAAGCTAATGGCAGCAAAATTCAAAAAGCTTTTTTTTTTTTTTTTTACATGAAAAGTCGGTGAAAACTTAGCTATCCAGCCGCACCTGAAATATATCTCATGTTATCTTATTTCAAGCAGTTCTGTGTGTTGTGTCATTGTGGGAGTGTGATAGCTGGGTAATAAACCAGTAGGGATTGGAAGGGTGGGGGAGAGAGGCTGGGATGAGGAAGAGAGCGAGATCAGCAAAATCCCAGCATTCAAATGAGGTCACAAAGTCCTCAGCATGGGGCGTCCACTTCCCCTGTGTGTATTCATGTGTGTGTGTGTGTATGAGAGAGAGAGAGGGAGAGAGGCCGAGCTATATACTGCAGCAAAACCACTCATGAGTGCCAAATGAAGGGAGAAAGAGAAGCAAAGGCAGGGACTGATGAATTTTTCTTTAGCTTTTAACTAAATAACCATGGTTATAGCTATGTTTTCTGTTCCCCACTCCATCCTTCTGTGTTTTAGCATCTAAAAAACACACACACACACACATATATGTTCCCTTCCTGTATTTCCCTTCCTTTCTGGTTTTCAAGCTCTTCCTGACTGCCAAAAATAACCTTTATGACAGTGGGATTTTTTTCCCCCCACTCAAGCTGCTTATGTGTAGGGATTGTGCAAACCTCTATCTTCACAACAGACGATGATGAGGGCTTGATGGGCATTCTCTTCAAACCGACAAGTCAACCCATGCTCTGCCGCATCAGGCTGGGCTGTTTCCATAGTAACATACCGTCCTGCCTGCACAGTGAGCACCATTAGCTACTTTTTACATACCTGAATAAAACTTTGATCCAACTCTGTGGGATAGATTGTATGTCTTTGAAGGAGGAATAAATCCCAATGTATGCTTTCAAATCCAAATCCTATTCTACAGTATATAGCTTATGTTCTATGCAGGTGCAATTTGCTGATAAATATGACACGCACCAAAATTTGGTCCTGTCACACTATAACCAAGACCATTAAATTCCCATTGCATCCTAAAATATTGAAGACCACAGTGAAAACAGGGTCAAAATGGATAAATGTGCATTCATCAAGTGCATACTACTTTCTGGCCACATTCCTGTCAGGTTCCCAATTCATCCATCAGGTTGTCACTAATTTCCTTTCATGCCCATGATCACGCGCTCACCAAATCCAATGAGATCAAACCGTGCTGTTACTACAGTATGTCCTTGTCATTGTGAGAGCACCATTGATGTACAGTAGCAACAACGCAGTGACAACTCAAGCATCCAGTCTTTCCCGTCCAGCCCATGCTTGCAGTATGTCAGTGAAGTCCCCTAAGTGTTGGTTACACTGTTAACTGGTCAAAGCCGTCGTTACTTCATCCTTATCAAGTTCTTCCTGCGTCTTGCTTCGATCACTTCCGCACCAGGCCTCCAAAGAAACATGGCAGCTCCACGTCAAAGGAGACAATACTTCCTTACCGGTTTCTATTGAGTTTCCTTTTTTTTTGATCAACTTCCTACCGTGTTCACACAAGTAGTGGGAACATGGCTGAGCGTGACAAGGAGGAAACGTTCAACATTAGATTTTTTTTCATGGTGTTAAATGGTGTAGGCTACTCTGAAATCACAATTTTTTTTTACACTTTAAAGGTCCCATAAATTTCTATTTCTCTAATAAATTAACACAGGTCCCAAACCTCCCCCAAAGCCTGTTTGTTGATGCTCTAGTTGAAATAGCCTTCAGATAATATTTTTATATTCATTTCACTCCCCACTAGTTTAGCCTCAATGCCTAGCCGCAATCCCCGGAGAACAGGTGAGGTGAGCAACATGCTGAATGAGGTCACATTAGGGGGAAACTTCAACAGCTTGTTTAAACCCAAGAGAATACAAAAACAGAAAAAGAACAAAAACTGTAAAAAAATAATAATAATAATAATTCACACACACATACACACCCTCTCTCTGGAGACCCATCTGAATGTCTAAAATGACAACAATGTTAATTTTGGATAATAGGTGCCCTTTAAAATGGGCTTGTCACCTATTTACAGCAGGTGAAAGCCTCTTAGCTAAAAATCCTTTTTGGAGACAGGAAGTCACATATAAAGATAATAACATTTGTAATGGCAGATTATGATTTCTGCCAGTGTAACAAATTAAATAAAAAATGCCGTTCTCATTGTGAAAACCATGGCTTTAGAAGTATACAGTTTGTCTGAAATCTGCAATCGGATTGGATTCAGTCTGGTTGCCTTAAATCTGTACGTGTTGTGAAATAGACCGGGTGACTCAGAGATGAGGAGAGTTTAGCGTGAGTGTTTGCAAACCTGTTCTCTCAATAACTGACCGAAAATCTGGAGGAGGATGTTCTAGATGCCTGCGTTCTGCTATCATCTGTGCTCTCTCCACGTTGCTGACGCATTTTCTCATTCCTCCAAGTGTGCACTTGCTCTGAGCCAGAACAGCAAGAGGATTAAGAGGAAGCGCTTTAATAGCATCGCCCTCTAAGCTGCCTTGTTCAGGACAAAGCTGCGTTGTGCCCTGTCACATCTGCAATGCAGCAGTGCTGTGTTTACAACCGGGATCCTGGATCCTATCACGCGTTACAGATGCACACGCGCAGCTGGGAATGCACTTGCTTGGTGACACGTCAGCCAAGCGAGTCACCGCTGAAGTGCAAAATTCTTTCATGCTATTTGGGCTGTCCCTGTGGACTTTTCTCAAACTCGGACAATCTTAAAAACATTCTAATTTTCGCCGTATACCTGCGTTAGCAAAAGGCAAAATGCAATACGAACTAATTATGATCTAAATTCTACTGACATTATTGTCATCATATTTAATGTTGGCTACAGTAGCTTGCCGGTGACAATGTTAACAGTTAGGTAGCTTGTAATGTGACCAAGAAAATTAGCAGTTGCTCTCTATTACACCTTATAATAGTTAGCATAATATCAGCTAGCTTGCAAGCAAACCTGAGTCTTACTCCAGTAATACAATAAAATATACAGTACTATAATGGACCTGATGTTATTAAGCTTGCTACTTGATTCTCAGGTTTAATTAATAGACCATGCCTGCAAGTTGAGAACGTTCCAATAAGATGAAGCCTATTTAGGGGATTTCTTTTTCTAAGATGTTGGAATTTTTACAGCAGCCTTTTGACATTCGTCGTTTCCATGGAAGTCACCGTTCAGCCTTCAAGAAACACAGGGGTCCAGGCAATTTCCTGTCTGACAGGTATGTTCAAATTCAAATTTAAGACCCAGTGTTTTTAACACAGTCAGTCATTTGGCAAAATCAGAATGTGCTCGACTTTCCGACCCGGTGTTCTGTTGAAGTGAGAGAGAGAGCGAATAAGCATGTGAATGGTGCTGCAGGAAGTCTTGGTCAGCGTAACATAAAATTCCAGAGCCAACTGAAATCATAAATATCATGCTCAGTGCTTTAAGAGAAGGGGAGGTTAGAAAAGCCTTGATATTTTCAGGTTGTAGTATAGTCTTGGAGTAGGACGGTGCATTTTTAGTTCCCGAAAAAAAAAGAAAAAAAAACTAGAGCAACACACTGAATGTAATAGATTTTTAAATGCTTAAGAAGTCCTGCGGTTCTGTAATTGTACTCAGAAGTCTGTACAATCCCACAGTTTTAACCACACCATTTTAAAGCTGATTTAAAACCAAAATTATTGGTCCGATTGGTCAGAATTTGTTCAAAGAAGGGACTAATAACAAAGGTTATCATTTTTTAAAATAAGAACTAGCACCCAGACTTTCTTTACATAAGCATGCTCATCAAAAACGTCTTTCCTTTTGAGGGCTTTGCAGTTTTTTGATAAAATGATGATAAGCTGCTATTTATTCTAATGAGGCCGGGGTAGCTCAGTGGTTCAGGTGATGGATTATTGATCAGAAGGTCCCAGGTTTAAGCACCACAAAGTTGCCAGATGGTGGGCCCTTGCCATACTGTATATGGGCCCTTGAGCAAGGCCCTTTACCTCATGTGTAATGAGAGTCGTCTCACAAATGCCATAAATGTAAATATAATATAGACAAACTCCTTTGCATTGGAAAATTGTGCTTATTTAAGAAAATTTTTAAACTTTGGGCCACACTGTTAATGGAAAATAATTAATTATAAGGGCTGATAGCTTTATCTTCATGTCGCGCCATCCTTAGCTAAAGCTGGGTAAAATGCTTGACCATTCCGTAAAGTTAAATTTTAACTTCTGATCTAGAGAAGGAACTAAATTGTCCTGGAATTAAGGCAGTGTACCAAAATTGCCAAAAGGCCAAAGTTCATTTACGTCTCAATGGATTCGCATGGTAAAAATGTACCCAAATGTTCTAAATTCTGGTAAATGTTCCTGAGGTCAAAAAAGAGGGACTAAAGTTTCTGAAACTCTCTCTGATCAAAATCTTCACAAAGTGCTGGCAAACTGAAAAGCTTCCAGGTGAAAGAGATATTTACCAAGTTCCTAGATTCTTCTAAAGGGCCCTGTGGTAGAGGAAAAAAATAGGGCTATTTAATCCACTTAGACCTAGATTCTACTGTTGTGTATTTCTGTTCATTAGCACCTGTTAACTATGAATTTAATGAAATATGCAAAGAGAAATAGGTTGGCAAAATTAAAACTCTGGTGGTAATCATTTGAAGATCGTCCAAGGATACATAGACAGTGTAGTTGGGAGAAAATATCGTGTCAAATGACAAGTTATGATGATATCTCAAAAAAAGCTTCCTGGCATAGATAAGCTTCCCAAATTCCTGAACTCCTGTGAAGGTTCCTGTTTTAAAAACATGGTCAAAGTTTCTACCGGTGGTTCTGGTGGTGAAAATATTCCCAAAGTGCTTGTTTCCCAGAAAAATATTCCTGGGATAGATGTGTTCCCCTGGTTCCTGAGTTGCTAAAACGGTTTCTGTGTTGAATTTTTTTTTTTTTTTTTTTTAAACAAAACGTGCCTATAGGGAGAGACGGAGGTAGAGAAAAAAGGGGAGATGGAACGGCGGGCTGTGTAATGAAAAGTGCTTCTCAAAGGCCACGAATCAAAACACGGCATCCATTATAATGGCCTTATAAACGATTCAATTATCTGACATCTCATAATAGGTGAGCACAAATGAGCTCAAATTGCTTTGATTCTTTTTGCCGTCTATTCTGAGCGAGGGATAAAAAGTGTTCGGTGGAAAAACAAAGAGCTTGAAAAGCCTGTGGCGTTAGAGGAAATCTATCTGGGCCGCTCGAGAGTGGATGGTTCCTGAGAGGTGCAGATTATTTCTCTTTGCATCATTAAAGTGCCACGTTTTATTCGGAATTATACATCTCTTGCAGTCTTGCAAGTCTAAACCAGGAACGCTTTCTTTTTTCCCCCCATTCTTTTTCTTTGTTTGTTTGAACGTGAGGTGAATTTTGGCTGTTCCCCAATCCTGAGGCTGTTCTTACTAATCAATCTAGAAATTCACTTCTATTGGAGTTGCACTAGGGATCTCTCTCTATAGCTTATATATAAATATCCATCTCTCTTTCTCTTTTTCTGTCTCAGCAACAGAACGTCCTCGTGTTGTTGTGTGCGGGTTCGTTTGCTATTCGTTGTCGGTTGTGACGATTCACGAGCTGTACATGTCCTCAGTTTTATTTTATTTAAGCAAGTTATTCCAAAGGTTTTTTTTTTTTTTTTGAATGGAAATTAAAAGGGAAAATCATTTTACATTTTGAAGGAGAGCGGGAGAGAGATGGTTATGAAGTGGAGAAGTACTTAATCTTTATCACTTTTTTTTTTTTTTTTTTTGGTTTTAAAACACTGTCTGTCCAGCTTTGACTTGTTCGTTCTGTTGATGTACATAAAATCGATATTTTGAACTGATATTTTTACTGAAACATATCTGACATGCACTTGTCTTTTATTTGATTTGATATATTTTTGTATTATTTACCTGTGAATTATTTTAACCCATCTGTCAGGGATTTCTGCCTGTTCATACTGTATGTTGCTGCTTTTTGTCGCCCCCCCCCCCCCT
>JAOVVB010000011.1:3929656-3946319 GCA_028570985.1 Heterobranchus longifilis | reverse complement strand
TTTTAGGATCTGAAAGCATATACCAGTCAGATCCTGCGTAAAAATAGCAGCCAATCATATCATTTTATAACACAAAGCAGAGGTAAGGATAGAAAAAAATAGAGGGACAGAGAGAGATAGAGAATGTGTGTGTCCCATATGTTGTGTCAGAATAGATCAAAAGTCCTACTGGTGATTTTGCACTCAGCGACAGATGGACACACGTGCACGCGCACACACACACACACACACACATATGGGCGTGCACTGCAAAGTCAGGAGTCATTCTTAGCTCAGTCATGATGCACAATGTAGATTGTGTGTGTGTGTGTATGTGTGTGTGTTTGCTTAACCTGTGTGACTCACTACACTCTTTCATACTTGACTTCTCTCCATTGAACCGCCATTAGACAGGTCAGTATTCGAGGAGGCAGGTCTAATCATGTGCTGTGTATAATGTGTATAATGTATATTATCAAACCACTCACTTACTATAAAAGTCCAAAGAGGACATCTGCTTTTTTTTTTTTCTCCGCCTAGTCCTGTCATGTCAAGATCAAATATCACTTTCCAGATAACTGTATTTATGAGAACATGATTTGCTTGGGTGGAATTTATCTGGATAATCAAGAGAAAAATAGTCTACAGGAAGATTTTTTCAATTCTTGGCACCGTGTTTAGTTGTGGAATTAAGAAGGTTTTCTTGTGATTGCAGCTATTTTTCTTGGAGCAGGACTGAAGAAATTATAATGACAGGTGACCTCTGTGGATTTCACTAACTTGCATCTGTTTTTATTTATTTCTCTCCCTTTCTTTTTTTTCCTTTTTTTTTTGCTATGAATCATCAGGTGTAAATGTGAATCTGATGCATTTATCGGTGAAAAAAAAAAATGCAACTTTTTTTTATTTGTAATTATTTTTTTTATTCAGTACATTTCTGTAATCTATTCAGTGATTTTACACTTGCGGCAGCTTGTCTTTTTATTTTTCGGAAAATGGCTTTCTGTGTACATTTTTTTTCAGTACTTCTTATCTTGAACTTGAGCACTGAGGTCAGTTTTGCCATTAATGCTTATCTTGTGTTATGTTATGCTATGCGATTTTTGATAAGCCTCGAATCATGACCGTGTCCTCAGGGTGGTTCTCAATTGATGCCACATCGCAGCCACTAGAGGGCATGAGTACACACCTCAGCTGAATCTGCTCAGTCATCGGTCCCACTGTCGGTCTCAGTGGATCATCCCAAAGTGGGTGATGAGACGCACAGTGACCCCTACTGACCCGTAGAATCGAATACAAACCCACAGCGCCTGTAAAAAAATTTCATACGATCAGACCCGGGTTGCCAGATTAACACAATACTCTCCCTGTGAGCTTTTTCTGTCTTTTCTCTGATGCATCCTAGGACTGCTCCAGAGCCGAAACAAGGCTAAACACTGCGCAGTCTCATTATTTTTTTTCTTTGTTTTCCCCTTCATTCTTATTATTTTTCCCTGAGAGGATGTGGTTAAGAGAAAAAAAAACCTACTCTGTGTGATTGTGTGTTTTTCAGTGGCTTGGCATCTCCTTTTTTTTTTTTTTTTCTCTCCTTTTGTGCTCACATTTCTGCATTTGTGTCCCATTCAGGGTTCAAACCACTTCACTAAAATATCTTTCCCAGCAGAGTGAGAGAATAAAAAAAAAAGTTACAAAAACAAACAAAAAAACCTGATGTATTTACACAAAAGAGCGCAGAAATGTATGAGACGAAATGACTTTTTTCCTCCTCTGTGGGTAAAGATGAAAGAGTGTACATTTATGAATTATAAGAAAGACTTTTTGTTCTGTATATGAATGGCTCTATGTTAACCTGAACAGAAAAATAATGAATTCTATGACAAAGAAATTATAATAAATTAATTTTAAAACCCTGTCATTGCTCTGACTTGTGTATTCCTTCTAAAGATTTATAGCACAATAAAATCAAGCTTGAATTCTGTGACAGACTTTGGAATAAATGATGTCTTCGCCATGCACTGATTATATCACGAAGATCGGTATATGAAAGACGTGTTTGAAGAAAATGACTACATTCTGCTTACAATACCAGTCAGGGTTATTCACACTTCTGCTTAACACACATTCTCCAAAGTGAGCTTGAGTTAATGTCCATTACATTTTGCCACTATTGTATTTGTAGCTGTTTTATGAGTTTTGAGTAATGTTAAGCCATCCAGTACCTCAGGGTCTTATTTACGAGTGAGGGGACATTGGACTGTGAGGTTGGCCAGATAATTGGAGCATTGACGGCGATGTTCCATTCGCTTTATGGCACCGTTGTGATGACCAGAGAGTTGAGCCAAATGACAAAGCTCTCGATCTACCGGTCGATTTTAGTTTCTACCCTCACCTATGGGCATAAGCTTTGGGTCATGACCTAAAGGACAAGACGGCGTATACAAGTGGCTGAATTGGGTTTTCTTAGGCTTTGGAGATATGGATGACTGAGCTTCTCATCCTGAGAGACTTTGTGTGGAAAGGACCCAGCTTGGGTGGTGGGGTGGTAAGGATGCCGCCAGGACGCCGCCTGTGTTCTTGGCACATAAATCTAGAGAGAAAGCCGTGGGGCACACCGAGAACTAGGTGGACAGATTATATCTCCACACTGGCCTGGAAACGCTTCAGGATCCCCCAGTCAAATGTGGCTGTAGTGGCCAGGGACAGTGAAGTTTGGGGTTCCCAGTTGAAACGGCTAACCCTGCAACTCCACTTCGGATAATCGTTTGACAATGAAAGGATGGATTGATGGATGTCTAAGCCGGACTCCTGTGGGGGTTAAACATTTATTTAAAAGATTCGGACACAGCAATTTTTGTGCACATTTTCAACAAAAATTGAACTTGTTTTGATGCTTACAAAGTGCGAGTTTGTTTATGTTTATTCACAAACATTATAATACTTAAGATGGTTCGGAGGTTATGAGATGTTAAGATGGGGAGTAACGTTTACAGGTTCCAACACCATATAGTTTAGTAGAGTTTTACTAGTGCTTGGATACCATCAAGGTAGAACGTCTTCCAAGTTCGCCAGAACCGTGACTGTCTGCTTCACGTCTAAAACACTTGGCCTCCCAGGAACTCCTTTAATAGCCAAAACATGTGGAAATTGTTTAGAACGAGGTTGCAATAACTCAGCCAAGTTGCTGTAATGTGCAAATGGTGTTTCATGGATGATTGTGTGTACAGTTCCCACAGAGAGATGCGTCTCTTCTGCGAGTTGCCGAAAAGTTCTCTTTGATGATCGGGCATTCTACTCACTGACGGTTCAGAGGAACAACAGCTCGGCTGGGATCGTCATTCACGGACATGCAGTACAACCTTCTGCAAAATGTTCTCACTAAAACCCTCATTACTGTACTGTGCTTGAAGTCTTCTGTAAATGTCAATCAGTTGCATTAACATTTTCATTCAAAAGTCCAGCTTTGATGCTTCTTGTATTAACTTATACTTTTTCGTGACAAATGTATTCTATACAATATCTTCACACTTTCATCACAAACGATGCTCACTTCTTGGAATTGAGATCCCAGTTTGAATGGATTTATGTAAAATATAAGCTTTAATGCACTGGAGGTGTGAGTAATTTATGACCTTTCTAGTGTTAAATCCCTGTACAGACACCAAAGATGTTAAATCGTAGCGACAGAGAAATAAAAGAGTCCTGGTTCTGTCTTCTGGGCTAATTTGTGCTCGATCTCTTGCCAGGGAATAAATCAGGGAATAAATCCAGTCTTTTGCTATCCGACTTTGTAGTAAATAAGTGGAGAAACTCCCTAGAGGGCACGACTTGGCTTTCTCTGCACAGGACTGGTTTGTTCGTGTTTGTGGAGCAAATCTTTTGGCTCTCCTAAGGCCAGCTATGGGTGGAGCTTCACCACAGTGTATTGACCACAAAATCTTTGCTATGCAGTTTGGAAATAACGTCCTTTTTTCTTTTTTTTTTCTTTTTTCAAAACATCTTGGGATTATATACCAGTACACAAAGAGCATCTGGTTTGTGTACTGAAAAACATCCAACCTTTTCCTGTCTTTGTTTCACATTCTTTGTTTTTACAGCTTTTTTTTAAGTAACATTTGAACTCGTTAAAAGGTTGCTCTGGCCTTTGTCTAGCTTGAAGCTTTCCCTTCTCAAATCCCCAGTCACTATGGATTACCCGGGGACATTAAGGCTATTTCCTTGATGTTAATTACCCCAGAACTAGATACTGTAATGTGTTTTTTGCTCTCGGTCTCTCTCCCCATATCCATATCTCAATTTTTTTTTTTGTCTCCATTCATTCTTTATCCAACCTTCAGACTTCGATGTTTTTTTCATTTCATCTTAAAGTATTGAAAAGGAAGGATATATGAGGACAAGGTGTCTTTCTCAGACTTCTTTCTCGTGGTCCTTTGATCACTTTAACAACAAGTCTTAAAACCATGCTTGCTGATGATCTGAGTAATGAGAGAGCTCGGTCTGCATTGCATGTGTGTGAAAGGATTTTTGCAAATTCAACACATCATCTGGTTTGTGTGAAAAACAAGCAGTCATTACTCAGTTTACTTTAGCACACTCTTGGACCTCTTTAAAACCATTTTTAAATATGCATTATGCAAAGATCGAAATGTTTGCGAACGCCTTATGTTTAAATAAACAATTTCAAATATGCAGATGAGATTTGCAATATTGTGATATTTTAGGAAAACAAAAAGGAATAGGATAGATTCTCTTTTTCAGATTTCCGTTTTCTGGCCAAGAAATAAGCCCCGCCCATTACTACCATACATTACTCACTCAAGAAATTATAATTTTTTGGCTAAACTGAAATAATTCTTTGAAAGCACAGAGACAAAAAAAATTATTATTCCTGCAGTCTTTTAAAGAAATCCTTTTGGAAAGTCATTATTATTATTATGTTATTGAAAATCAGCTGGAAATAATATGTATATGATATTGTATGATGGAATATGAAATATATGATGGCATCATAAAATATAAGAGCCAATCATCTCCAACGCAGGCAAACAAATAAGTGTACTAAGGTTATAGATGGGTATATTTTAAGATTCAGGATTTCTTGATGAAAGTAAAAAATGTGTTGGTGACTTCTGGAAGT
Source organism: Heterobranchus longifilis (assembly GCA_028570985.1). NCBI lineage: Eukaryota > Metazoa > Chordata > Actinopteri > Siluriformes > Clariidae > Heterobranchus > Heterobranchus longifilis. The sequence continues at coordinate 3,941,206 of JAOVVB010000011.1, read as the reverse complement.
TGCATCTGATGTCTTTTGGGGGAACATCACGGACTTGTTATTTAATATATGGGAAAAAATTTTAATCTTTCTCAGGCAGCTCCATGATAGCAGGTTATTTCCAATATATCATATCTGGTGAAGTCTGATATACGCAACTCCATATTTAAGGCAGCCATGTTAAATTAGGTTGGGATATAAAATTTCACAGGACGTCGGATCTCCAAGCGCTGATTTAGGCGTTCTCGCTTTAGACCTGCAACCGAAGCTAGTCAAATCAGATAACCGCAGCATAATTCCTGTTCATCTTTGTATGTGTCATGATAGACTATCTCTGCTAGGGTGGAGGTAGAGACTGATATTACATTCTCCCAGCATATCTGATAGTGTAACAGCAGTTCATAAAGAGGCTAAAACAAAGCCAAGACTTTGCTGGCAGTTGGCTAGAAACAATATTGCCAAAAAAAAAAAAAAAAAAAAAGTGTGTATATGTGCAATGAATAAAGGCTGAGACAGGAGAAAGATAAAGAAGATGGAAAGAGAAGGGTTGGGGAAGGGAGGAAAGAAGAGGACGTGCAGATTAATTACACAGGGACAGATGAGAGCAGAGGAGAGAATGTGCAGAATAAATACAGATGAGAGGAAGACAGAAGAAGATCAGCAGATTAGTTACAGAGGAGGGGAAGGGGAGCAGAGAAAAGATGAGACGAAGTGTAGGTTAATTACAGGGGATGGTGAGAGAGAGGAGAGGAGATGAGGTACAGACTCATTCCAGGGGAGAGGACAGAAGATTAATTACAGATGAGGGGGAAAAAAGAAGTAAGTGTGGAAAATAGTTTAAATGTACACAAAAGTACATGGCAATTAAGCACATGTTGTTTGATTGGACTGTTCAACATTCCCATAGCTAGATATTTTCCTTTTAATTTCAATGAATAATTGAACTATTTTTTTAAACGTTTATCAATTACCTCATACTTTTTTTAGGATCCATTTACAGTTGCATTCTATGTTTGTTAAAAATCCCACAAATCAATATAGTACCTGTTAGCACATACGTTATAGCAGCTACGTATAAACACCTAGTCCTCACCAGCCTTGCTTTTTTTTTTTTGTTTCTCATTCTTAAATTTAACAAGGTAAAAATGCACATTTTCATATTAATAAAAAACTAGAAAGTACAAAATCTCTAGAAAACTCTCATGGTGGAAAAGCTGTGGACACTGATGACACCGTGTATAGTTAAGTGTCTCCATCATAAAAAAATTAAAATGTCGACAATGTCTACATAAACCTACATGGCGTTCTTTGATAAGAATAAAACTGTTTTAAAGTAGATTATGAGAAGCGTCTGCTAAAAGAGTCAACATGAATTAGCCGTTACCATGGAAATGGCAAGTGCAAGAACATCCAAGGAAATGTTTGAGAAGATCGATCAACTACCTTTGATCCATCAGATCTGAGAATTGAGCAGCGATTAAGCATCAACCATGGTGCAACTACTGACATCTTTAGAGGAAACATGATATAACACATGGCTGCCATAATTCAATTTGAGTTTTAAAAATAGATAGACACTTTTGGAGTGTGTATACTGTACCTTTTTTTGGCCCTCTCTCTCTTTCTCTCATGTACTGTATACTCTAAACTTCTAACTTTGTTGCAGATTAATTATATAGTAGAGCACTATTATTACAGATGAAGGGAAGGTCGAAGGAGTGCAGAATAATAACAGAAGAGTAGTAGAGCTTACAGTATAAGATGAGAAACTGCGCAGACTAATTAAAGGAGGCAAAAAGTAAGGTGAGGAAATTGGAGACAAGACATGACAAAGCTAAAGGGGAAAAAAAAGAAGGGCAAGAAACATGATGGGAACTGGAGTGTGAGTAGGTAGAAAGAGAAGCGATGTCTGTAGTCTGCACACTCGAGTCTGAGGTTTATTCTTGTCCTGCCTTCATTAGTGGGCAGGGTGGCGTGTCTCTCTCTCACTCTTTCCCAGGCTGTACACGTTTATAGCAAGGATAAAATGAAGCCTGAGCAATGTTTGGAGGACACAGAGGGTACACAGCCTACCAGAGTATGTTTTTATAGCAAGACAATAAGAAGGCACAGATGGATGTGCTAATAAATACGAGTCGACAGGATGTTATTTTATACTAGCCAAGGAAAAACCACAGGAGGAGACCAGAGTAGCTTTGCTGCAGATTTTAATGGTAATATTTGGTACATAAAATGTATTTACATAATACAAGCAATATTTATATTCATGTATACAGAAAGTGCACTTTTGCCAGTAAACCTACAATTTAGCACCTTTATTATACAGCACCGATGTTCGGCCCGGCTTTAGAAATGCCTGGAGAACACCAGGTATTTAAGTCCCAGCTTGAACCAAAAAAACAAAACAAAAAACTGTAAATTGCAAACATGATGAAATTTCAACCGCTGACAAATGTAATTTGCTCAAGTGTGAAGTGCAGTATGGAAAGGCTCAGTGAGATAAGCAAGCTGCTATAACTCTTTCAAATCCTGATAGAAAAAATATTAAAAAATAAAAAATATTACTCCAATAAAATAATAATAAAAAATAATAATAAAAACTGTTAAAGGGGTCAGAAATATGATATTCTTTATGCTTTTTTTTGTGGTAAGTGCTCCAAGTATGGTTTCTGACCTTTGCCCAGTTTAATTCCAGTCATCTGAAAGTCCACAGTAACATCTGGATTAGATGTACAATGAAGCAGATTTTGTTTGAGCAATAAACTGGCAAGACTGAAGTATATGAACCATGTTTGCTAAGCTCTATTTGGTAGTGACAGCTTACTTTAATCTTAGTGTGGTAGTGTGACTGTGCGAGTCGATACAAGCTTTCCCCGCAGTCAAACGTTTGATCTGATTAACAGCTAGCCTTACCCCATATCATGTTTATGATCCCAACAAGGATTTTCTCGTACTACAACAGCTACAGACAAAACTTAAGTCAGTTTTTCAATGACACAAACCCTCTGAAAATCTCTTCTAATATGCTAACAGCTAATTGCTAAGGCATGATTTTGATACTACTGTAACCTGAGAATGAATTTTCTGGTAATGTGTACGAATTCAAAAAAAAAAAAAATCTATCCTTGCTTTGGGTCAGGTTTTTGATTGCAGGATCTCATGAAAATGTTCCAAATGTCATTGTTATCTGAGAACTCCGGCACCAAGTCTACTTTGAGCTAGTTTGTTTTACTGATAGGATCAACTGAAATTCTCATAAATGAGCGTTCTTGTAATGTGCTAACAAACAAAAATCTCTTTGAGACATGTTTTAATCGTATTATTACTTTATATAGATATATCTTTTATGACTGGATCAACTGAAAATCTCATGAATCGGGTTTCTTGTCCAGTTTCTCTTGAGATCAGATTTTAAGGTAGTAGGATCAGATAAAAATCTAAAAAAATAATAAATAAATACGTCAACTCCCGCCAATGCTGACTATATTTCTAAACCAAATGGCAAAATCACCTGAAAACCCTATTTTCTCCTGCTTGTGATATGCTAACTTTAAATAAAATTAGTTTTAATAGCAATGACATATAATTTTCTTTCGCTATGCTAACTACAGCTAATACTAGTCTCGCTCTGAGGCATATTATGATAACAAAGGCACCTGAAAATGAATTTTGTTATATGCTAATATGCTAACTACAAAATATACTAGCCTCAAAGTGAGGCATGTTTTTCACTATATTATTTTGTTTCAGAATACACCATTTCTAGACAATACCTGCCTTACTCAGAATGAGGAGCACATAAAATATCTCATTAGATTAACTTTCTTGTGACATCCTAACTCCAGTCAATACTAGTCTTTTTTTTCAAGGTTTTTTAATGCCAAAATGACCTGTAAATCTCATAAACTGTCTTTTCTGCTTTCTGCAGACTAATACAGCGGTACCTCGGCATGCAAATTTAATCTGTTCCAGAGACGAATACTTAAGGAAAAATTCCGTACTGTAAAACGCATTTTTTCCCATAAGAATGAATGTAAATGCAGATCATTCGTTTTATTAAAGCAAAAATATTATCATTACCAATTTTCAGCACTATTATCATATTTTTGCATATAAACACATCCAAAAAATTGAGTAAAGACATGCAAATTTAACAAAATATGAAACAAATAGACATTAAACCTCACTTTACCTTAATTTATGATCCCTCTTGGCACCGGGTGGCATGTAAGCAAAACTAAAAGTGGCTCCATTTTCTTCTTGCTATTGTCCTTGCTAACACTCTTGGTGATTGTACGTCTTCAAAAAACACAAAAAATATGGAAACTCGCTTCCCTTGTCTTTCCACTGACGCAAACAAATTTTGAACGGCTCCCGGACATACATGCAACTTATCTGGCGTAAGTTCAGTTCAGCTCAGCTTGGTCGCTCGTATGCCGAAAACGCTTCATATGGCGAGGCAAATTCCTTGCAAAATTTCAGTTTTTATGGCGAAAATCCGTGAGGTTCATATTACGAGGTACCATTGTACTAGCCTTACATCGAGTCTGAGTTTTTGATTGTGGGATCTAGTAATTTTTTTTTTTTCTTGTGTTCTACTGACTCCAGCGAATATTATCCTCACTCTGATTTCTTGCTATTGTTCAGGTTTTTTGGTTGTAGGATCAACTGAAAATTGCATAGATACTGTATATGTTCTAGTAACATAGTGAAGCAAGTAAAAATAAGTCAGATGGAAGTGCCCGAGACAAACACAGGAAGTCGGTAGTGTTTCTGTTAGAAACTTACTACCGCCAGTTATAGTCAAAGGCCTGAATTTGAGGTTACGTCTCAAAAAAACAACCTGGAAATCAAGACTAAACAAACCCAGACTCGCACACATACATGCAGGAAAACTGATCCAAATTCAGCTAACACTAAACCCCCTCAGTGACATTAAAACCACATTTATACAATGGGGCAAATTTAACAAGATCCAAATGGTTGGAGTTTTATGTAGACACTGTCTACCCGTGACCTGCTTATAGCCTTCTATTTAATTGTTTATACAGTAATAACATCAGTGTTGAATTAACTCTGTCTCAGCCAAAAGTGGCTTTCTCTGTCCAGAATTAGCCGTTTTAGATGGTAAAAATGTCTTTAACAGCAAAAATAAGTCCAATCTACACATTTCTTTGGCCTCTACCAAGAGTCCTTGGCTGTGTTGGTGACTAATATTGATTTTGACAACAGGCTGCTTTATCACATCATGTAATAGGAAGAAAGAAAGAAAGAAAGAAAGATAGAAAGAAAGAAGGAAAGGAAGAAAGAAAGAAAAAAGAAAGGAAGATGGAAAACTAAAAAGAAAGAAAGAAAAAAGAAAGAAAGAGAACAAGTGATATGTGGTTTATTTTGAGCAAGTAACCACCCACTCACCCCCCCATCCTTCATTACTCTCTCTTACTGACTTGTTCCCTGGTTGTGATTACAGATAGTTGGTCTGGTTTCCTGTTTCTGGTGTCTATAAACACAGCAGCTCTAACCCAGCTGGGTTTCCTTCCAGAGACAGATGGGTGGCCTCTTTTTCTTTCAGGTCCAATCAACATCACCGGCACTGTATTAAGACAGTTCAGTTTAGACACTTTTACGCCACTCTGTTTATTTCCACAATGTTCTGCTGACCCTTAGTTCCTCCATGTCGTCCCGTCCTAGCAGTCCACTATGTGACAGTGTGTGCTTCACACAATGCAATCATGAGTAATGGGGTGTATCGATATATGAGTCAGAAAAGCACATTTACTGTGCCAAGTTGTTTAAAATTTATCGCCAGTTGGCTATTCTTTAAGGACATTTTGCCATTAAGCCTCCTTTTTGTCATACTTAAGTGCTAAATCATGTTCAGAATTAATCCCTCCGTGTGCATTATCTTAACAAACAAGTATAAAAGCTTTCAGGCTTTTGCAAGCGTAGTTTAGAAGTGCATCAAATCTGTAATGCTAATTTGGTTGGTCATCAGCCAAGTTTTCTTCTTCTTGCCCAAATGCTGTCTTCAGGGCAATCACAAAATTCTCTAATCTGATATAGGCGCAGCAAGAGAAGTGACAAATAAAACCTGCCAATACAAGGATATTTTAACCACTTTGTTTAAACCACTTTAACCACAGAATTGCAATAATATTACTGATTTAGTGCAGATGCAAAGATAATTATATTTGTCTTATTGATTGTACACTGTTTAGGTCACTTCATATCACCCAACATCTAACTAAAAACAATCAATTTAATTAATGTACCCTCTAAATTATTACTATTTGGCACCCAAATCAAACATCTACAAAAATGCACCAAAGGACAAAAACAATTGTTATTCTTTTTGATAAATAGCCAGCTGACTGCTTATTATAGGCAGCTGATCATTTATACCAATGAATATATATCTAAAATCCAGGTGTAGGTCATTACAGCAACAGTAAACTGAATGGGAATAAAATTTACATAGTTCATCTAACCGTATCACTTCATAATGGATTTATCATGTACCACATGCCAACTACCTTATGCCTTATTCATGCATTTAAAGAAAAAAAAAAGACAGAATGCTTATGTTATGACTGCCAAATTTGACTGCTTTTTTGCCAGTTAGCAGGATGGGTTGGGTTTTTGGTTCCTGCACAGGTATTGCTGCTGCTGCACCTTCACTCCTGTCACTCTGTATTGGTATTAATGGCATTGAAAAAGCCTTTCCAGCTGCTATAAGCAAAGACCTCAACAAACATAACATCTTATGCAGACCAGCCTGGTTCCAGAGACACTGTAAAAAGTAAAGACGATGAGCCAGGCCAAATGCTTATGTAAGTCTGGAGTATTTTCCAGTCAACCCCCTTTCAGGAAGTGATGGATATTTTTTTTGGAAGGACAAATACAGTACAGGCGACCTGGTTTCCTTTCACAATGAACAATTCTGTGCTCAGAAAAAAACTTCTAAGAAGACTTGAAGGATATTCTGCACACCTTTGCCCAGTGATAAGTTAATGAAGCTGCTCTGCAGCCAAATCAATCATATGTAACGCAGCAAAATAAAGGGCCAAAATGTACCAAAGGTACAGAATTAGGTCGTTAGTTAGTCAGCTATTTTTAGCACCAATATGTAAATCAACTAAATGTACCTAATACATTGTTATTATTAAATTAGCACTGTTTCCTTCCTCTTCAGAGAACTCCATTGGCACACGTTTTCCCTGAGAGAAGCCTTAATCCATAATTCCCACTCTCAGTATCGGGAAACCATCCTTACAGCACCATTTTTTACGCGGCAGGAGCCACCAGGTAGCCATTAAAGGTAATGTAGACGTCAACGTCATCGCTGTAAATGGCATTCTCACGCTCGCGCTTGAAGAGGCGCACCCAGACTTCATCGTTAAGCTCAAGAGTAAGCATAACGCTCTGGCTTTGCATGATGGACCGGTCACTGGGTTGCGCATACAGAATCACCTGCTCGTGTTCGTTCTGCATCAGGTGCAGGTAGGTCTCCTTGAAGTTCCACGTGTGGATGTTGATGTTAAAGAAGTAAATACCCGGCACATAGCAGTAGAACTTGCCTTTAAACATGTTGAAGTGTTCGTCGCGGTTGACGAAGACGGTGTCGAAGAGCAGCGCCTGGTAATAGTCGTCGCTGTGGAGGGCCTTCCTGCGGCCCACCGAGAAGGATGAGTGCTGTGTCTTGCAGGGGTCTCCTGGTGCTCCGGCTTGGCCTTTGCTGCCTTTAGGGCCGATGGCACCTCTGGAACCTGGAGGACCTTCCGCTCCTGCCTTCCCTGGAGTTCCTCTCTCACCTCGATCGCCTTTATCTCCTGTAAGATAGGAATAAATTAATGGATAAAGGTGTGGAGGCATGGAAAATTAAAGTGTTTTTTGGCGGGGGGAGGAAGAGAGTCAGTATGTGAATGAATGAGAAGTGGATCTGAGAAAGGAAGTCAAGATGCCAGAGGGCGAGGTAATTAAATGAGTGAGTGAGTGAGTGGACAGACTCCAAACATCACATGGTTTACATTATATAGCATTTGGATCTCTGCTAGTAAAAGCCAAATATCATGATTAACACACCATTTCTAGTTGCCACAACATATTAACTATCCTGATGTGAGAAGTTATATGTTGTGTGTATTGTATAGTAGAAAAGGATCCTGTAGTTCACAAGCACTATTTTACAGAGGTGGTGATCTGCACATCGTCTAACCCCACGTGGTTACTGTTTCCTTTCATGGCTGTTTCATGGCTGTTTCGGTGAATCCGCAGCTTTTACTGAGCTCTGAGTAAGCACAGGCAGTCTGCGAGTAGCTGAGTGTTCTCAGGGCTATAATCTCACAACACAGACAAACACGACACACATGTTGCCGCTTGTAGGTTACTGCCACATAGGCAAGTTTCCTGCCAGGTTTGTACGCCTCTAGAGCCTTCTATCGCCTTTCGGGATGACTTCTACTGAGTCGGCTCGGTTTTTCTGATTAACAAAACAGAAGAGAGCTGAGAGCTGTGGTCTGCATGCCGGGAGCTGAGGTTAAAACCAGTGCAGCATTTTCCAGAACTGGATGGGAGGGTCGAATTTCTGCGTGTTAGACATTGAGTCAGGCAGAGGATAAGCGGTGAGTGCATGAGAGAGAGAGAGAGAGAGAGAGAGAGAGAGTGGGAGAGTGGGTAGGTGTATGTGAGTGAGAAATAGAGTGGGGGATAGAAAGCATGTTAGTGGGTGTGGCTAGTACAGTATGTAGGGTCATCCCTGGGTTATATATGATATAGGAGTTCTGTTCCTCTCTGACCACAGAAACATATGCTCAGGTTGAGCTGAGATTCAAGTAGACACATACACAGAGCAGAAGAGGGAGGGAGTGAGGGAGGGAGTGCGGCAATAAGGCAGTGAGGTCAGGAGAGAGCTAGCATGCGAGTGGATGAGTGACTTAGTAAGCGAGATAAAAAAGAGGGTGTGTTTGTATGCGTAAATGGGTGACGGATTAAATAATCGAGCAGAAGAGTTTGTTCATGTGTGAAAAAACATAGCCATTAATAGCTTAAACAATCAAACAAGTAAGTGGAGTAACACTGCGTCAATATCTACGTCTGTGTCTATTTAGTGCTACATCTGTTTTGATATTTGGATATAAATTTGAAGTGGAAATGGGCTATACAAAAATTTTAATTTTGAGGGGCATTCAAGTAAAACTGGGACTTGTGATGATTTTGAAGACGTAAAACCTTTTACAGAAGTCTTCAAGCACAGAACGGTGATGAGACATTTAGCTGCAGGAGGACACTTGAATAGTGCAAACGTTTTTTAAGGAAGGTGCTACAGTACGTCCATAACAATCCAAGAAAAGGTGGCTTGGAGCAGTCCTTAACTCCATGCAAACAGACCCGAGGAAGGAATCGAACCCTTGACCTTGGAGGTACGAGGCCAATCACTATACCACCATGCTGCCATGTACATATTCATTCCGATTTTCGATGCAGTTTCAGCCTCACCTTTGAGAATGGTCATGTTGATGAACGTACGAACTTCTGGCGTCTGATAGGCCACGGGACGAGGCGAGTTGACGAGAGGTGGGTCCAGGTGATCACAGCACCTGCGGCAGTATTTGGTAGGTGGTGACCTGGAAGGGGAGGGGACAGAGACCACCAGGGGGAGAAGCAACAGCACAGGTAGAAAGAATCCAGCCATGACCACACCTGGAAAAAAAAAGTTAGATTGCAAGAGAGTGAAAATCAATAAACAAATAATGAGCAGGGAGCAGTGTATCCTCAGCTTCATTCAATGTATTATGGAAGCAGATCCTCAGCTTAATTATTGCAGGTGCATGGTTAAGACGCAGGCATAAGGAAAAGGTCATTACATAGAAACGTAGATGTCTTTTTAATAACAGCATAGAGTATAATATGTCTGATCTCTGAGGGATGGCATGCATTCAATACATGGAAGAGACAATCTCTACCTAAAGACATTGGTGCAGCAGAGCTTTAATCCGTGAGTCTGTTCAGGTCTGTTTACCTTCTCATCTGTGCACCTATAATTACAGCATAACTAACGAGCCTAGCATAGTCTCTGAGCATAGCGGGAAAATGTTATAAGCATTGAAACCGTATACCTGACCATTAATACTTATGTTTTCTGGTTGTAAACATCAGTGCACCAAACATCAACAGAGAAATGGCAATAACCAACAAATTTGCAAATAAAAGTACAGTTATTTCAGTACTAAAAACATGTGATTGTGTTTCAGGATAAAGTATTCATTTAAAGTATGGTTAGTATTGATTTACACAAAATCCTACGACAGTGCTCTTGTTTGTTCAAAGTTGGAAAAATCTACAAATAATCTTTTGACTGTATAACATGTATCATCACATTCATTAACATAAAATAAAACAGAGTTGATTTCCATAGTGTAAATCCAGTTTCTCATTCTGCAGGTTTCGGGCTTGAATGAGTGACGGACCACATGGAGAAAATGATAGTGTTTGTTTGGTGACCGCATTTATTTTGATAGGCAATCTGCCATGAACTGTGTTTTCTCAAGCTGAACGGGCCCCAAGGACACCTGGTCGGCGCTGGTGTTCTGAGAAAGCCCAGAGAGTGAGGTGGGAGATGGGGAACATTAATACGAGACTGTGATGTCTTTTGACAAGGGCAGAAATAGAGGTCGAGCTCTTGCATTGCAATAAACATTGGAAAGCACAAACAAGCTAGGTAGAAAATTGAGAGACTGAAATGGGGGTTGGTATAGGGGAGGGGGGGGTAGTTGCAGAAGCAGAATTTGGCCCCGTGGGCTATTTTGTTTTAGCTGTAATTTAACTTCCTTCCTGAACATTACCTTTCTACACGTCCCCTTCACCCCCTCCTAAACTAAAACCCTTGCAGCGTTGCATCTGTCGCTGCACTGTATTATGTCTGTATCCACCCTACCTTCAGCTTGCAGACATTACGTACTGTATATACAGGTGCAGAGTACTACTTTCTGGAATTATGTAAGCCATACATCAGTATCAGTGCCATGACCATTCCTCATATTTACAGTAAATTGCTTCTCAAAATAGTCTTGCAAAGTAGTAAATGAATCGCGTGCAATCTCTTCTGCCTATCTCTCTTGCTCTTGTGCTTTCTTATTTTTTATTTCCGTTGCCGGAAGCTTGACCTCTATTTCTGCCCCTGTCAAGACAGTCAGTCTCGTAGACGCTCCTGTTTACTATCTGCCGAGTCACAGTTATGAAGAATTTTAACACTTTGCTAAAATATATCAAATTGCAAGGTTAAATAATTAGACACTTAAGTTTTAGAATAGTTTTTATGACTCCCACTTACATCATTACAGTATTCATGTGAGACTGTTAGCATGGAAACTGATTTTTATGATAATTCCATCAGCGCCTGAAGACAGCACGAGTTTATAAGCCTGAACCACTTATTATTCACAGTGGCTTAGCATTGTCGCCTCGTAACTACAGGGTTGGGGGTTGGAATCTTGCTTCTGGTTTGTGTGTGTGTGTGTGTGTGTGTGTGTGTGTGTGTGTGTGTGTGTGTGTGTGTGTGTGTGTGTGTGTGTG
>JAOVVB010000011.1:3908371-3924322 GCA_028570985.1 Heterobranchus longifilis | reverse complement strand
TTTAATTTAAAAACCAAACATTTAATGTTTATGACACTTAAATCCAATTTGCATAATAATTTGGAACGCAGTGTAGACTATTCTGAAATAAATGATATGTTCTTCTTTATGTCTGTTAGATTGATAGGTTTTTATACTGTTTTTAGGAATATATTTTTTCATATTTAAATATAGGGTTATATTTAGAGAGATATTTAGAGATGTATGTCTACCAACGATGTGTCCGTCTCACACAAAATGCTCATACTAAAATAAAAAAACAAATTTTTTGCAAAACATTTTTTTCAAACAAAACCACATAAACAGTCTTCGGAATATGGTTTTGTTTTTGTTAAATTAAGGACAAAACTGAAACCATTGTGAAAGTTCCTCTTTCGTGTTCTTTTATACTAACTTATTTCACATTTCCATCACCATGACAGCGGGTTTTCCAACGGTCAAAATAATCCTTTATTTCTCCCATTTTAGAGTATTACTTCCTTTTCTTTATTTCAGTCACACTGTATATCTCATCTGCACGCAAAAACACATCACAGCAAGTGAAAATATCTTGCATATGTGCCTATTATTCTCATTTATCTATTATCATTATTCATCTTCTATACCGCTTATCCTGTACAGGATCGCGGGGGCCTGGAGCCTATCCCTGGATACTTTGGGCATGAGGCAGGGTACAGTGGATTGGACAGGGTGCCAATCCATTGCAAGTCACACACACACACACACACACACACACACAAACACACACACACACAAACACAAACACACACACACACACACACACATACAGTACACTACAGGTAATTTGGGAACGCCAGTTAACCTAATCTTCATGTCTTTGGACTGTGGGAGAAAACTGGAGTACATGCAGGAAACCCACCAAGCACAGGTAGAACATGCAAACCCTCCACTTTGCAGGTACGAGGCAACAGTGCTAATCACTACACCTATAATAATAATAAGAATAAGAATATATTAACATATTAATATTATAAAATATTAACTTCTTTTAATTATCAGGTTTTTTTTGTTTTCTTTCAAAAAATATTTGTTTAAATGAGAAAAAAACTATAAATATATTTAATAATGTTAGAATCGGTTTACTATGATAATGTAACTGGAAATATAACTCTATATGACTCTATTTAAAACATATGCACTTTTTGCAGTGTGAGAAGACAAAGAATACTGAACCTTGATATGAACTCTGATATTAAAATTTGATTTCATCATCCATAGCAGTCCAGCAACTTATCTAGAGTTTACACCAGTTGCTCTTTTGAACTTTTAAACCTACACACCTCTCTAGTCCATGCATCAGAGAGATGAGGAATAGCTGACAGCAGCTCCGGGCTGCTGCTTTGCTTGTCAGGAAGCGATGATTTGTTTAATCCAGGGAGATAGTCTAGTGATGCGCGTGTAAACGCCATAATAATCAGATCGGCCGCAGCCACGGCCCCAGCTCACTACACCGGCCAAAAACCAGCGCCCGGACCGCTCCTGACAAACCAGAGGCCCCCCGGAGTCCCCCTGAAGAGAAACGAAGCAAATATGAGCACCAATGGACTGGCATGTATGCAGATTAAAATAAAGCTTATTATAACTGTACATTATTTTCTCAAACATAATTACAAATAATATTTGGAATACTTGGATTTGGAATTGTTTTTACAATCATGAAACTGAAAACTATTACAAATGGAGGATAAAACCTGACAGAATGAGTGACGTTAAAGGAGAAGTTAACAGGTGAGAGATAAAGAGAACCTGCTCGTTGGTACGTTACATTATAATTAGAATTGACTGGTGTCCTACCTGACATGCGTCTTTCCCCCCACGCCGATAACCAGCACACAGCATTCGGGGAGTAATAATGTATCCATAGGAACGGACGCATGCCTCCTCGCTGACCAACCGCACATCAACCTTCTGCAGAGTGTTGCTTACGCCACCTGGGGGAATATATGTTAAAAAAAGTATTAACAAATGAGAAATGATTAATTTATGTATCCTTTTCCCCTTAAAGTGACCTCATATAAGAAGATACACCTCCAGTGGTTTGTTGCTAGTTCAGTTCAGTCTGGTGGGTGTGGCTCAGCAGTAGTTCATTTACATAGACATTGAAATGGTGAAAAAAAACCTGGAAATCTGGAGAGCTATTTCCTAACACTACATTAAAAGATACAAGGAACTTTGGCTCTTTGGAAGCAGACTATGAAGAAATGAGGGCTGGGTCAAGACTTTTGCACAGTACTATACACTATATACACTATATTGCCAATTGTATTCGCCCGCCTGCCTTCACATGCATATGAACTTGAGTAACATCTATTTCTTAATCCGTTTAAGATAACAGCTTCAACTCTCATGAGAAGGCTTTCTACATGGTTTCGGAGTCATATTGGAACTGATGCGGGGTTGTTTTTCAGGAGTTGGACTCAGCCCCTTACTTTCAGTGAAAGAAACTCTTACTGTATATATATATAATATATATAGGCTATATATATATATTCAAAAATGAACACACCCCAATGAAAGTGTTACGAACTGTTACGACGCAGGTCTCGCCATGGGCATATCATCGCCATGCAAGTTCACTACAGTTAGCTAAAGTAGTAGAAATCCAAACTAGGGTGACTGTTTCCTGTGACACAATACGGCATACACTGCAGAGGAATGGCATGCCAGTGTGTTATCCACAATCTCTCTCAATTTATCTCTCTGTCATGAAGGCCATGCACAAAAAATCTTCCCAGGCAAATGCTGAAAAAGAAGAAGGCTACTGGGACTGGAGTGCGGAGACCAAGATAAATGTTTGTGGAACTGATGTCTTCAAAACTGTATGGTGTCCCAAAGGTTAGGAATCCAAAGAAAATGCATAATGCCTAAAGTGAAACATGGTGGTGGCAGTGTCCATCTGTGGGGCTGCATGAGTGCTGCTGGTGTTCATTGGTGCATTTCATTGATGGTATCATAAATGGTTGTTGGTCACTTTTGAAACATGATAATGATCCAAAACATACAGTACAACTAAGGCCACTGTTGCATTTCTGAAGAAGAATAGGGTGAAAGCAATTAATTCTCCAAGTATGTCGAATGATCTGAAATTGCACACCTGTAGTGGATTCTGAAGAGACAAATTGAGCTTCACACTCTTTCCAGCATCAAGGCTCTAAAAGAGGATATTTGTTAATTTGTTGCCAACTTGCTCATTCCATTCCTAGAAGACTTTGTGCTATCCTTACAAATTATGGAGGTCATACAATAGTCATACTAGATGTAGTAGTTGTTGTAGGGTATATTTATTTTTTGCATCAACTAATTTACCTAATTTGTCATCCAAGTTATATATTAACTCTATTTTTATGTAATGAACCAAACAAATGTACTATAAAACTCAGTTTTGTCAAAAATTTGGAAACAGTTTCTTGTGTTTATTGGGATGTTAATTACATTTTTACTTTTCAAAGGTTATTAAAGTAAATTATTTTCTGTTAACTGTAAATCAGTTGTCAGAGGTTTCAGCTTAACTAGAAATGCAATTCTGCATGAAAATGTGAAGTGTGATTGTGCGACATCAAGGAACCGCCACTGTCTGTGATTACGATTACTTCAGTGGAAAAAAAAGAGGTATGATGAATGACAATAACAAAAGGATGACAATGGCCATTGCGCTGCATTTTACGTTTTTACACCAGCACTAAATAAAATCTGAATGAATATACCAGAGCTGGAAGTGTTGACGTGGTGTTGAAAAGTGCTAGGAGCAGAAGTGGCTCTAAAAAGTAGTTGGAATAAATCGTCTGATTACTTGAGCGATCACACGAAAGGGTCATTCCTTCTACCATGTCCTTTTTATGTCAATGCGTATAGTCTGTACACATTCTCACCTCCTTCTTTGAGTGCCCCCCAACCTGTGACCCAGCATAACAAACCAGGCTCCAGCTGGTGTGTGGGCTCGGGCAGACAGGCGGGCAATGCCAACGTCCTTCCTGAGACGGGTCGCTCAAGCCTAAGTAGTGCCAGGTCATAGTCGTGGATCTCATCGTCGTAGTACTGGTGCAGGTGGATATGGGTGACACGTAAAGCTTCCTCAGTCTGCGTGGAGGCACGCAGGTGCAGTTTTCCCAGATACACCGTCCATATGGAAGGCGAGTACAGACTGCGAGAGAAAGGAAAACAAAAAGAGACAGGAAGAAGGCTTCTATTTGGAATCTTCACATCCATTGAAGGTGTCCGGCTCATTTCCCAGCCTTTAAGAACTGACTGTGTGAGTATGGTATGAACTTTTTTTTTTTTTTTTTGTGCTATACAGTAACAAGCTTAGTGACAGAACAAATTTATTCTGTTTTCATTTTCACCAAAGATTATGATCATTTTCTGTCATTATGGTTTACCACACAGCATGTTATACTCACCGATCATCATTGAAGCAATGTGCTGCAGACACCACCCACTGGGGGGAGATTAACACGCCACCACAGATATGCTGTCCGCTGATCTGCAGGCTGGCCTGCCATGGCCACTCCCCCTCCATTGCATCGACTCCACCCACCACTCGTGTACTAAACTGGCGCAGACCGCAATCTGTGAATAATTTAGCTTATAGTTACTGCATTTATTAAAATTATAATTACACTATGTGGTGAGAACTACAGTATGAGGGGTGTTCAAGTCAAACTGGAATTTTTGATTGCGCAGAACAATATTTCTCTATATAATCCCTACAAAAAAATTGTAGATTTGTGCATATTTTAAAAATATTCTGGTATTTGTCCACAGAATGATGGTGTAGAAAAGTTCTTTGGCAATTTTAATATTCTTTTTGGCCACAACAAAATATATTATACTCTATATTGATATGTATGATAGTATTTATTAATATAAAAGAGTCTCACCACAATTTTTCTCATCAGAAGCATCAGGACAATCAGTAATAAAATCACAAGCAGGGTTCAGCTTCTTCAAACAAGTGCCATCAGCGCACATGTAAGTCCTATCAGTACAAGGAACACCTGCAAATACACACAAGCAGCGCATAGGAACGTGTATTATTTATCATCCAGGTATACTTTCTATAAATTGTGCATTGGATTTTTTCATTTTACTTATTCATTACACTTTATGTACTGTAACTATAATGTAGCCGTATGTAGAATGTGCATTATACCCATTGTGCAGTTCTTTTCATCGCTCCCGTCAGTGCAGTCCTCATGCTGATCACACACCTTGTAGTAGTCTACACACTGACTGTCCCCGCGACAGCGGAACTGAGCAGGACACACTGTGATCCAAGCGTATATACACCTTATTACTTTATGAAAAAAGCAACAATATTCTGAACTTTTTACTATAAGTATTTATGATAAAGTGGTTTTAAAATGATTGGAACCCTATTATTTTTATTGCCTTGCCAGCACTGGACCACTCATAAAAGCCTTATTTTTAAAACAGAATGATATTTTCATATCCATTACCTGATATATGTTGGTTCATGACTGATATTTTTTTTATTAAACATTTTTAATTGCCATTGTGATGAATAATATATCTAATTCCATATTTGACTACAATAGATTCCTTTATCTGCAATGAAAATAATAACGTTTGTTACATTTTGTGAACAAATATATTTTTTAAAGTTTCAAAAGTTTTCCTGAAAATTAATATTCAAATTTAAATAATAAAAATACAAACAATGTCAGTATGATAGCACAGTGGTTAGCACTTCACACCTCCACGGTTGGTGGCTCTTGTTTCAAGGGGTGAGTGGGTTTCTTCCGGTTTCCATTTCAAATCGTGTATGAATGGGTGTGTGAGTGTGTGTGTGCTCGTGCCCTGTGATGGACTGGCACCCAATTCAGGGTGTATCATACAGTGTTATGTTCTCTAACACTGTATAAATAAAGAAATAAATAAACCCACCTTACCAAAATTGGTAATTACAATTTACCTTCGAATTTCCGTTACTTACTTATTAACATGAAGAATCGAAAATATTAAAAACATCTTTTGGGCTATTTAACATATTTTTGTTGACTACATAATTCCATATTTGTTCCATTATCATTTTTATGTATTCAGTATTAAAAAACAATACAATTTTGAAAACAATAAAAATAAAAAAACAGCCATTGAACAGGAAGGTGTGTCCAATATATAAAATATAAAATTTTTGCTTCAAATGCTACACACCTTTAATGCAATGCAACAATGCAATTCTGAAATGAGGTGAAGTACAAAGTACAGATACTTGTTGTAGAACGTAGTGGAGTAATAGTATAATCCAACAATATAATTATTATAATTAATTACAGATAACTGTAAACTGCCTTCCACTGCTAATTAATATTTCAACGATTGACAGAAAGTATAAGGTTGTGATATTGTTAAGTGTCTTTTCTGTCCATTTTCAACCACAACCTGTGTAACTTCACCACACTAAGTGACGCATCATCACAGCTAAAGTTTAAGGCATAACCTTATAAGGTAAAACCAATTACCACAGTAATTAAACTCTTACCGCAGTTTCTCTCATCTAGACCATTAGGACAATCTGAGATCCCATCACACGCTGACACACACAGACCATTGACACTGCACAAGAACTGGTCAGGACAGGCTGTGCATACACACACACACACACACACGCACACACACACAACAATTCAATTACACACATATATGTACACAATACCACATGTCTATATCCAGAGTTCAGATTTGTGAACGTGTGTGTGTGTGTGTGTGATTGCCACACAGAGAACCTACGATCTGATTGGTTGAACATGCTGTAGTGGACTTGAAGGCCAGGCCCTGTGAGTGACACTGCGGATGTCATGGACACGATGGTGGTGGAGGAGTGAAGGTAGAGCCGCTCAGCATACGGCTGCAGAGCCCTGGTACCGCACATCCTGCACACACACACACACACACACACACACACACACACACACACACACACACACACACACACACACCACAAAGTCATTTAACCATGACCAAATTTCAGTGGGTTTCTGTTGATGTGACATAAAGATACTACAATAAAAAAAACTAAACATAGTGCCAGGCAGACAGACGTGCAGGAAGTGACGCAGCTAGGGCAAAAGATGAACTGAGATAAACCAACAAACAAGGGATGGGAAGAGAAACATGCAACTAAGAGAACTATTTAACAATCATGACTTTTAACCATGAACAGCTTGTACAGTACACAGTGTAACAAAACCACTCTCTCCCAGGACCGGGGGTTTTTATAAAACAAGACAGAACCACATGAGACTACACGTGACTAGAATAGACGACAACAAAGAGCATGTATGTAAAGATGTGCAAACAGTGCAGGACCTCAAGTTGAATTGCTATTGGAACAAGATGCGCAGGAGGAGACTGGGCTGCCCAGATCACACTTCTAGTGTAAATTACCCAAGGATGTTACAACAGAGCAACTACAATGACGTAACAGCTAGAACAGGAAACAACGACCATATAAGGAAATGACGCACAGACTATGGTATGCCAACAGGGACAGAATCGGGTAAATGTTAGATCTGATTGTCCGAGTTGCACCATATGCACGTCACGCATGCTTTCCTTATATGGTCATTGTTTCCTGTTCTAGTTGCTTCATGATAAATTCAGCTAATGTAATATACTCGCTATATATTATTTATCTATTTTAATACATTTCAACCATTTTATTATTTTTACCATAGATTATCTTTCTTAAAGTGCAGCATTCTTATATTCATTCTGAGTTAGTATTTAACAGTAGGATTCGTGTAAATGTTTTGGTCCTCAGGATATTTGTTATGATTTTGTTTACTTTTTGTAATGTTTAAACCATTCACTTTCATAAGAAATTGAAAGGCATTCATTTATAAATATTCAAACAACACTGCTGCATTTTTATTATTATTATTATTATTATTATTATTATTATTAATATTTTTTTTTTCTTTCTATAATTTTTTTTTTTTACAATGGTACTTGTATGTATATCAGCACTGGTTTTGGTACCATGGTATATAGTACCATGGTCTCTTTGACAGTACCATGGTACTAAAAACAATGGTATATGGGTCTACCGTAGTACGTACATACTTTGGTACGATAGTATATGTGTCATAGAATGATCCTATGGAACACATACCATAAATATATAATGCATGTTTATGTTCCATAATGCTAATATATGGTATGATACCACCGTACAGTATGTATGTAATATTAATTAAGTACCACAGTGAATGTTGAAATGCTTAATGTTACTGTACCTGTACTATACTGTACTATACCAGTAGTATGTACTAACATATCTAATATGTTACAGTGTGTAGAGACATACAGTACCTTATTAGATACCTGCTAAGCTTTGGTAGCCACTATGGTATCCAAAAAGTACGAAGAATTATGGTACACACCATAGTACTATTAGGTTCCTATTGAAGTGTTACAGTACTCATGATGGTATTCCACAAAGTACGATGGTATTCCACAAAGTACGATGGTACAGTAGTGCAATAGTACAATACCTACCCTGGTAGTCCTATAGTGCCTACCATGATAATGTCATAAAGTAAATGAAATCAAGTTGTAATGGATGAAATTATGCAAGAATAATTTATGCAAAATAATTGAAGATATTAATCAGAGATTTTGATTATTAATTGCAAACACAATTGCAGGCGCTTTTAAAGTTATGGAAATTTTGATTCGTTTTGACCAGATGTGAGTCAGAACAGATAAAATGGTCATATTAAGTCATACTGTATAACAATGACTTGAATGTCATATACTGCAGGAAGTGTAGCTTTTGTTCAACTCATCTTGTCTCACAGTAGATTGCGTCAAATACAGTTCTAAATTTTACAGTTCTAAATTTTTTATCAGAGCGTAGAGCTCACCTGCGGTTCTGAATGAGCCACTGGCCTTGTGTGCAGTTCTGGGTGTAACTGGCTCGACTCAGCTCATAGCCCTCAAATTCAAGGGTCAATCCATGCGTAGATGACGGCATCTACAAAACAAATTAAAGCCTATAGAATGGCAGCACATTAATGCATATTAATGGAACTAATAAATCTTTCTGTTTTATTAATCAGTCACTAGTGACGGTTGGAAATGTATTATATATTAAATTATATATTAACTGATAAGAATAATGTGGCTTTTCAAGTTCATTTTTCTTTATGTTTCTATAACGCCTAGTGAGATCATGATGTGAAAAAGTATTTTTTTGAGGCACAAAGCTGGATAGTGTGAATAATCCAGATTGACTGAATTCACTACAACTGTGACGGTATTAAGATCTCACTGATTTGTCGATTTATCGAAGAATACTGAAAGCTAGGGTTATCTCTATCTGACTTACAGTGAAGTGCCAGGTACAGTTGGTATTAGGTGGATAATAGCTTGGATAGAACGGGGTCTGTAAGCTCCCCTGAACGCCTTTCTTCATCTCCAAGTTGATATTGAAGGAGCAATCTACAAAACAGGACATCATCCTTAACATACAACATGCCAAAGATGGACTATATCTGAACAGTGAGATTAGGTTTTCATACTCTTTTTGGGCCAGACTTGAGCAGAGAGAGAGAACGGGTCTTTATAGTTGTACTGGCCCTGTTTCCACACCACCGTCATCCAGTCAGCAGAGGATAGAACCTGCACCACTTGCTCATGCCTGCTACAGCCATACAGCCTAACAGGTGGAGAAGTAGAGGAGAGAAGAGCAGAGAGGGGAGGAAAGTATTGGGAAAAGTAGAGAAAGGAAAGTCTATTTGTGTCTATTTGTGCTATTTTTTTGCCTTTGTGTCCCGGTAGTGTTTGGGGAAAGTTGGTTAAAATGAACAAAATTTCAGTTCATTATGTTGCCTATTTTGTGCACAATTCTGAGCCCTATATGTGTTTATATAAAAAAAAAAAACAGCAAAACAAATAATGGCTAAAATGCTCTGAGCTTTAAGGGCTACGTGCCGTTATCAATTCTAAAGCAATGATATCAAGTTGTTATTGATTCTTACGTGATGTTATCAAACCGCTATCGCTTCTTAAGTATTGGTATCGCCTCCTCACCTTCGGCAGCATTCGGAAGCAAAAAACGACCCCGTCTTCCAATGTCTACAGGTCGGTGGCCAACCGTTAATGGGACTTTAGGAGATTGTTATCACATTGTTAACACCTCGTGTTTACACACCTTGTGTGTAAATTTGAAATAGTCAGAAGCGACAATTGTAATTTCGCTTCATGTCGATGGCGACATTATGGTTTCATTATCAATCCTTTAGGACTCATCATCATATGACATTGATAAACTCCCTAACAGCTCGCTATTGAAACATTATCATGGCATTAACACTTATTGTCTCGTGTTAAAATGCACTGTAGAGTCATTTTCATGTCCTCACAAATGAATTAAAATTTTCAACGGCTTGAAAAATGTACCAAATTGGTACCGACCTCAAGGACTTCTGGGACGACATCGGGAGTGGAATGGGGTATAACACAGTGTTGCCTTAATCACAAGTAGTAGATTGATTAGTCAATGTAATTTTCCCTTATTTCCAATAATATTGTGATACTGACTGATCATTTCATTGTTTAAATTTATATCGCTCCATTCAAGCATCAAGGGGTTTGTGGCAAAGTTCAAAAGTAGTTCAAAAACACAAAAGTGTTTCAGATGATAATAAAATGTCTATACAAATTTTTGTGTGGTGTTTTTAAATACAGGAATGCCTTAGAAATGGTTGTGCGACTCACGAGGTGATGAGTGTGGAGTCCGCAGGCGCGAGCGAGTCATAGATGGCCAGCCGGTCTCGGCACTCAGGTAGCCGCCACTCCACCCTTAACTCCAGCTGGGAGCCCTCAGGAGCCCTCAGGTGCCAGAGACATGATGAGCGCTGTGTGTCTGGACCCTTTAGAACAACAGGAGCGTTGTCGGATACCGTCTGATACCGGTAACAATCTGAGACGGAGACGAGACAGACACTGTGTGTTAAAGCATAAATAGATGTTATAAATCCCACGGCAATATATCTTGCAGAATTAAACCGAATGAGTTTCAACCAATTAAATCAATAAGGACTTGAATCGAATAAAATCACGTAAGTCAAATTGACTTGACACAGAGAGCTGGATAAGGTAATAATTGCTGAAGCTTAATTGCAGAAGCATATGGAAGCTCTAGGGGATAGAGACAACTAAAAGAGATGCTCATGGAAACCAACAGCAAAGCAGCATTACAAGCCAGTACAGTACAGACATTAACCACAAGCAACCTTAAGTGAGAGGAAAAAAAATATTAGATTAAACATGTGTAAAATAGAAGAGCAGAAAACAGAACTGAAAAATCTCATACCAAATGAAGCTTGCAAAAAATCTATAACTTTGGGCTGGGTTTCTGAAAAAGCAAAATAAATGAAAATGAACAAAATACAACTTAAAATAAACAAGCTTTAAAATATTGTATGAGTCGCAGTACAATAATTTAAATGTAGCACTACAATGGAGATTGCAATATTACATGCCATTACCTGATATGGAGAATTCAGCCAGGAGCAGCAGGTATCCCTCCAAGCTAACCGTGTCCTTAACATCTGTCTCTCTAAATCCCTGCAGGGTTCCCAGGAGGCTCTCACTGACCTTCTGCATGGTGACCTTCTCAGCATGACTCTCAGGGAGAGACAAGATGAGCCAGAAGTGCGCCACTACACTGCCCTCGCTGGGGAAACAACATTTCCAAGGAGTAAGTATACTGTACGTTCATTAGGAATCATGTATTGAAAAATATAGGAAATTTGAAAGCTTTTTTTTAATTACCTAAAACCAAACACTCTGGTGGATTTGAAATATCGAGACACACCAGATAACTTCACAATCTTCTCTAGCTACAAGAATTAATAAGATACAAAAAAGTTATTTATATCAATAAAATATTAACAAAAAAAATAACAAAATAACAAAGCAAATTACAGGTTTATAATAATGTCCACACTCTAATATGTTTTGTTCCTATTGTTACTGTAGTAACAGATCATGATCTTGCTTGGTGGATGATTTGCATAAACATTTACAGATATGATTAATTTATCAGTAAAGAAAATT
Source organism: Heterobranchus longifilis (assembly GCA_028570985.1). Taxonomy (NCBI): domain Eukaryota; kingdom Metazoa; phylum Chordata; class Actinopteri; order Siluriformes; family Clariidae; genus Heterobranchus; species Heterobranchus longifilis. Next base: position 3,912,214 of record JAOVVB010000011.1, on the reverse strand, counting down.
TAATGTTACACTTCTAGAAGGAAAACTAATTTATTCTATGGAGGTTCCATATCACTGAGCAAAATTATAAATGAAAAAAAAAACAAAAAAACACTAAGGCTCCAAGGATCGAACCCTGAGATTGCTTTCACACTGCTTGATTCATCCTGCGCCTCCACTCTTGCCCACTGGCCAGCTTTCACATAAGTAATATTTTTCTTTGATATTTTTCAAGTACACACTTTTGAACCAGCAGGTGGTTGTTTGCATCCAGTTGGTTTGTGAGCCACCGATAATCACAAAATAAATAAGAGTACAAGAATGTCAACCCTCGTGCTGTGCCTGATATAGTAATAACTTTATTAACCTTTTAGAGAATTTTTTTTTTAAATCGACCCTGTCTTCTGCCTTCGTTGTTTATCAGTCATGCCTATGAAGTTCAGTGGATGAAACTAGCACATGCTGCATGCGTATGGAAATATCAGAAGATAGATCTCAGTGATGCCGTCACATTCGATTTCATCTTTCGGTATGGTTGACTTTCATATCTGATTTAAACCATGCTCAAGCATCTCCTCCAGTGAATGTTAAATATTGAACTCTGTTGCAAATTAGGGTGTTTTTGCACTAGGCGCACCCCAGTAAGCATGGAACCCAGTACACTTGTGTAAAGTGAACACTCCATGCCATGTCTGCACTTATGCTCAGGTCGGCTTAACTTCCTTTTACCTTTCCCGTCTTTGTTCTTATTGGCACATTTCAAGCAAACTAACATTGTAAACTAACTATCAGAAAATGTAAATATGTGTAAGTGTACTCAGGTACGGAACAATATTACTAATGTGAAAGCTGGCCAGTGCAGGAGATAAGAAAGAGGTGCAGTCATGTTATAAATCCTTCAGTCTTAGTGGTAAGTAAATGAAATACTTTATTTTCTAAAAATAGAAACCTGATAAAAACACATCCATATACTTGCAGAACTAAAGGTAATTGATTAGTGACAAAGATGACCCAATTATTTATTTTATTTTTTTAATCAGGTCAAGGCCTGAACTGGAACTGTCAGTTTTAGCAACAAAAGAAGTGATCACCACCATGTCCCTGGAGATCTATCTTCTCTCTAGTATACAGGATTAACTTCATTAGTTTTTAAGGAAAAGGATTAGATTGAATCGTGTATTAATGTAGATTTCCAGGTAGTAGTTTGATTCTTCTGTAAAAATGGAAATTGGCTCTGACCATGGCTTCCACGTTGCGCGCCTCCTCCCGGAACACTCGACTAGTGTGTGAAGAGAGAGAAGTGGTGAAGTTCCTGTTCAGTATAGAGATCTGGCCTACATACTGTTGCTCCACGCGCACCTCTAACACCCATACTCTGTACTCTAAACAGAGAGGAAAGGATAAACATCTACAAAGCAAAATTAGTATTTATATACAGTAATATTAATTTAAATATAATATAGTGTTTAATATGTAAGTGTGTAAAACCTGCTGGATTCCATTTTAATAGTTCAGTAATATTTAATGTAATGTTATTGTTTTTTACCTAGAAAGTACCATGCCAGGACTGAACCTCCAGCCAGGATCAGAAGGATGAAGATGATGATCAGGACAATACTCCGCACTGAGATCACCTTAGATTTGCTTTTTGGGATCAGAATCTTATCTGAGCCTACCTGTAGATAGGGAAGTAGCATATTACAGTGCACATCTGGGCAGAGTTGTTCATAAAGTAATAATAGACAAGATAATCAACCTATTAATTCATCAGATATGTCTGAAACCACACTTGCATCCTCTGTTTTGGACAGTTGGAATTTCTTTGTGTATTTGCATGCACAGGTTTGTTCATAATTAGTTATATGTGTACAAGTAACAACAGCATTATGGAAATTGTTAAATATATTGGCTATTTTTAGTTCGCTTTGGCCTACTAAAACGTTTATCCACAGCTTTGTTGTTTAAATGTAAATGAGGCCATTTCGGAGAGAAATGAGGAGAGCCAAACAGAATGCAACCCTCATGAATCTGAAGCTGGTGGAGAAACTTTATACAGTAATTGCATCCATCTATCTAGGAACCTCTGAAGTTCAACGAGGGACTGTGGAGGCCAATGGTGACCATTGTATTTAACCCCATTTTCACAACCATGGTAGGACCACCGCTCATCATTCACACAATATGGGCAATTTAGGAACGGCAGTTAGCCTAATCTGTATGTGTTTGGACTGTGGAAGGAAACCAGAGCACCTGATGGAAACCCATCAAGCTTGCGGAGAACATGCAAACTCCACGCACGAAGATGCTGAGGTGGGAATCAAATCTGGACCCTGGAGGTGCAAGGCAACAGTATTAACTGCCAAGCCACCGTGCCGACAAACTTTATAATTGCAACTTAAATGATCAAAATTGAGAGGGAGTAGTAATATTGGAGGAGAGCCAAACAGACATTATGGTGTCCGTAATAATGTTAAACATTATGGTGGTGGTTATTATCCATTATGGAATTGTCTCTCCCATAATCACTCTTACTACCAATGTGGAAAACCTATCGATTTTCACGGATTTCCAGCATGGAAACAAAACAGTGAAAGTTTTTCCAAACACATTTTTGTGTATTTACAGTATTTCCACCCAAGTAATTCATAATCTAAGCACATTAACAATTCTTTTGCCACTGCTAGGCACGCATATGGTGTAGAGTTACTGCTAATCAGCTGACATTGCACAGCTAGCTGGCTGCAAAGCTACATACTGTAACTAATCAAAGACATTCTGTTACTTTTTAGTCAAACCAGCCTATGAAATGCTAATGTCATCCTGACTGGGTCCCGTCAATACATCTAATGCACACTTTGCTGTTTAAATATAGGAAAAGACACCAATGCTAACCTGCAATCCATCTTGCCATTTAGATTTTACCTTTCCTGTGCCATTCATAGATTGTGTACCACATATTGAATTAAAAAATGATTAGAGAAGCACTAACGTAAATACACTGCCTGGCCAAAAAAAAGAGAAAAAAGTTGCACACTCCAAAATTTATTGAATGTCTTTATCCTGATTATGGTGGTGAATTCATGTGTGAAAACGATTCCTCATGCTCCTAGAACACACTTTCACAATTTGAATCCTGGAATCAGTCTGTTCCATCAGGGAAGAAAAAAACTCCATAGGTGTGATAATCTGTTCATTCAGTACATTCAGGTCGTCAGCGGACTTCATTTTATTGCCACTTAACGTTGCTGAGTCTAGACCTAAGCAATTGAAGCAATCCCAGATCATAACACTGATTCCAGAGGCCTTTACAGTGGTCACTATGCATGATGGTGCAGCGCTTCACACGCTTCCCTTCTTACCTTGACACACACTTCACTCTGGATGATGAAAATCTAAAATAATCAGACCGCATGACCTTTTTCCATCGCTCTTTAAGATCCCAAGTAAATGTAAGTGGTTATCCTCACTGATTAGTCTCACCAAGATGAGGTTTTCTTACAGTATGTTCACATAGTTGTTTAATCACAATCCTGTGAGTTCTCGTCACATGGTGCATGTGGAAGGCATTCGCTTTCACTATTAAACATAGCTGGGATTTCTATTCTTCTTCTTTTTTTCTTTTTTAAATAATCTATTCATAATTTTTTTTAAACACATTTCTGCCACAAAGTTAAAGGTCCAGCACAGTCCTTACAGTTTTTAATCATCTGTTGTACAGCTCTTAACCTAATCCCCGTCATTTTCTTAATTGTTTTCAGTGCTTGATGCAGGCCTGTGTTTTGACCCTTCTGAAGTGGAGACTTTTTGACCAGCCAGTGTAGGCGTAAAGTTTGCCTTACAAATGAAAGTGCAAATGCAACAGGT
>JAOVVB010000011.1:3882668-3894097 GCA_028570985.1 Heterobranchus longifilis | reverse complement strand
GTTCGGGTTCGATTCCCACCTTGGGTCTGTGTGCATGGAGTTTGCATGTTCTCCCCTATTTTTGGTGGGTTTCCTCCAGGTACTCAGGTTTCCTTCCACAGACCAAAGACATGCAGATTAGCCTAATCTGCATGTCTTTGGATTGTGTGAGGAAACTGGAGTACCTGGAGGAAACCCACCAAATATGGGGAGAACATGCAAACTCCATGCACACATGCACGGCGGAAAATGAACCTGACTAGGAATGAAACTTAGACCCTTGAGGTGCACGGCGACAGTGCTATCCACTAAGCCACCCTGTTGCCTAACAGAGGCTATATAAAACTAATAAACGTAGTAACCCTTTCTAGTCTGTGTGCTTGACATATGTGTCTCTTAAAAGGCGTAATTTAACTGAGTTCTCTCTCTCTCTCTTTCTCTCTCTCTCTGTCTGTGTGTGCATGTTTTAGTTAAGTTGTATGCTCCTGAAAAGCCAGTCGTGGCAGGACCAAATGTCACCTGGCATCGTGGCTCTCCTCATTCTAAAAGAGTCAAGGATGTGAAGTATGAGGTTCAGTGGGGTTTACTCAACAAAAACTGGGAGGTGAGACTACGTCCTCATCACCGTCTCATCTCTGACCTGTAGTTTAAATGTTTGAAAGGGTGCTATTTGCATAAAGCTGCTTTTATCAAAGCACATTTCTCTCTGCTTGTGTAGACTCACCCAGTGGCAACTACAAATGAGGAGAACTGTGAGTTACCAGAGGACAAGCTTACCCGGGGGATGGAGTATGTGATCAGGGTTCGATCCATTCCTGTAAGGTCACCACGATTCTGGAGCGAGTGGAGTCCAGTTACTCAGTGGACATCGACTGTGGGTGAAGAACCTCCACCTGGTAAGGAGTGAATACATGGAGGCTTCACTGGTTATGTTCATCTCATTTTAATATATTAGAGAATACAATAAATAAGGAATAAATCATGAACGATTATGCTGAAAATAATCCACAAATGAGGTGAGGTCAGGCCTTTACCACCAAATTCATAGTTACAGTACAACTTTACTGTGCAACTGCTACAAAGCACTGACACTGAAAAAATGTTAAATGAACATATCTAAGAATCATATCTATTTATCACATTAATGATCAATGCTATATTTGTATATGCATATTAGTTGTTACTATAGAAACAATAATGTTGTAATGTAAAGCTGTGGTTTGGATTTATTGTTATACAAACTTAGTCATCACCTGCAAGTATTCAAGGACTCTAGAAAGATGTATAATATAATATAATATAATATAATATAATATAATATAATATAATATAATATAATATAATATAATATAATATAATATAATGAAAAAAATACAACAGTCAAAATGTATGCATTTGTCTTTAACGTTCTGCAATGTGAAATATAGTAATGATGGCGTTTCTTCTCTGTTCCAAAAGATCCTCCTATACCAGAGATATTTAAAAATGTTACCAGCCTTGCTATACTCACAGCAGTGACAATCATTTTACTTGCTTTCTTCTGCTTCCCACGGTACAGAAGGTAAGTAATAGCCTCCATAACCACAATCATTCCAGTATACCACTATAACAACATGACCAGCTGTAATTACTTACAGCGAAATGTCTTGACGATACAGAAAGAAATTTACATGTTATGATAATTTCTGTGTAATGTATTAACATGTTTTGAGATGCATAACTATATTGTATATACAAGCTTCCTGCTAAAGGCCACTGTAAGTAATATAAACGGTTTGCCATTTTTCAGGATTAGAAAGTGTCTGTATGTGCCCTCGCCTGGGAAATATTTTGGTGAACTTTTCACTGACCATGGCGGGGACTTTAAGGTAAGTACAATAGAACTACCATAGTAGTAATTTTGTTCAATGTTTGTCCACAAGATGCTATAGAACATGAAAAAAAAATCTCCAATGCACTTATATATCTTCAACATCATTGAAAAATAATTAAGCTAGCCTTAAGTAATGAAACTGACAACTCCATTGCTATCCATGCTAATTCTAAATGATGCTAATTTGTTAGTGGATGTTGCATTTCCACAATTTTTAGTTGCTTCTGTACCATGATGTCATCACAAAAAGACATTGCTCATGCAGCTATAACACAATTGCCAGAACAGTTTTTCTTTTAAGTAGTGTGAAGGATGACCTGCCACACTCTAGGGTTAATCTTCTGTCTTTTCCTTCTTTCTCAGTCATGGCTGGGTCCTATTGTGAATCCTGAGATGTATATCATTGCCGATTCAGAATGCATCTCACCTGTGACAATCTACAAAGCCTGCAACTCTGATTTGCTTTCCAATAAAATGGAAAAAGATAGCAACCTAAGAGATAGCAACACCTCCAGTTTCTCCAACTCTACTTATTTCCTGTCCCAGAGCTCAAAATGTGCCATCGTAGAAGATGAGCTGGAGCCATGTTCAGCAGATTGTCCCTATGGACCATCGGGAGGAGGCAGTGTACAAGAGAAAATTCTGCCAGCCATTGATGATAACAGTCATGACTTCGAACTGAGCGAAGTCAGCATGAGCACCCCTTTAGAAACATCTTCCTCCTACAAGCAGCTACAGAAGCTGCGGCTGGACATACAGAGCCCGGACTCCGGGTTCGCTGGCAGCTCAGAGGAACAAGAAAGCCAGGAGGAGTCTGGAAGTGAAGGACTTCCCAGCCCGCCAGTGGTGGACAACACTCTGCCCCTCAACTGCATCCTACCCTGCCCCATGCCCCAGCTGATAGGATTACCTCATCTAGGAATCCCACCAGGCCTGGCATGGAGCCCATGGAATAACCAAGCCTTCACAACCCTGCCTCATGGCATCTCCAGGAGTGTTTTTTTGGAAAATTCTGGCATCATGGCTTGCTCTGGGATACTGGAGCCCGCTAGTGATGATTATATGCCTGTTAAGAAGGTTTAAGCATGATCTCATGTGGCACAAGTACTCACAAACCCAACAAATAGGACAGAAACAATGTTTAATGGGAAATGAACATTGAATAAACTCTGCCTAATTGCATACAATATTAAGTAAAGGTTAGCAGGGCCACCGAGTGGCGCAGTAGTAAAGTGCTCGCCCTATCTTCCGGAGATCGCTGGTTCGATTCCCGGGTGATGCTGTAACCTCTCGCAGCCGGAGGTCTAGAGAGAGCTGATTGGTCGAGCTCTCTCAGAGGGGAGGGATAAGCAGGTTAGCAGTGTTGTTAATTATAATTATGAACACGGTGCTCTTATGTCATTAATGATTCAGGGGAAGTAAATTTCTACAAAAAGTGGCCTTAAGTCTATTTAAGTTCTGCCATCAGAGGAAATGTCTGATGAAATATTAAAATCAAACAATTTCTATTTTAGTTTTTGAATGGTTTTATAATATGTTTGTGCTCATATTTATGTGTTGTTTCTATTTTAGGAAAACATAAACATAATTTACTGAAGCAACATGGAAATTTCCACTTTCTAACCTTGCTTTGGCATTCTACCTACAGTAGAATTACTGTTCTAGGGTTAGAACTTAGGGTTAGGAACCAGTTTAACAAATGCTGTAGTAAATGTAGTCAGTCAGTTTAAAAATGTTTAAACTCTTGCTAGCCAAGTGTGTTTTTCTAATGCAATGAATGTACTGTAGCAAACTGGACAAAAGTCTAAGCTGACTTTGTGATCAAGTAAGGACAGTCAAAATGTCTGCAATTATCCAATTATCCCAGAACAGAGACGAGCACTAAACTTATAATTCTTTAGAATTTATGCTAGGCATCCGTCACATATTATAAAAAAGTGCCAATTGGACCATGTGATTGGTTTTGCCAGCCTCACATACAATATTTTTAGTAAATTACTGTAAATAAAACTACCTTTAAAAATAAAAACCTACCACAGGTACTTGTCCACCTATTGGTAGGCTAACATTGTTCATATAGATGTGTAATTATATCCATCTATCTATCTGCCTATTTCAATGCAATCAACCTAAATAAATGAAGCTATTTTGTTTTTGGCAACAATATAAAAGTTTTTGTTGTAAACAGTATGGAAATCAGAACCCACCATATTCAATAATATGTTTTTTATATTTTCGTAGATATTTTTCTGTTTAACTGGAATCTAGGATTTAGCAGTATTTTCTTTTTTTTTTATCTTTGTATAATGCTATTTGTGGTATTGTTGATTGTTTTTGCCTATGTAGATCTTTCAAGGGCAATATCTGTTAAATATCATGTAATTGTGGGAAGATAAACACCGACAGCCTTAATGTTTAATAGAAAGTCAGTCACACTTTTAATTAGCTAAGCATCACCGTCACGGTATGAATGGACTTCACTATATAATAATTGAACATGAACATTTTCAGAATGGTGTGATGTGTTTGTGTGTGTGTGTGTGTGTGTGTGTGTGTGTGTGTGTGCGTGCGTGTGTATGTTTTTGTCCTGTGCTGCTATAAAAAAAAATATATAAAACAATACTATACAACTGTGACAGCATTGTATTTGAGTTGTTTATGAAGATTGTAAAGTGCTATCTTGAGGGAATGATAGGTAAAAAGAATAGCTCTGATCTCTTGGTGCATGTCTCCATAAGACCTCTGGGAGTATGCTCTGGTGTCAAGGTTGCTGGCAGCAGATCCTTTGGGTGCTGTGGGTCGGACTTGTTTGCACGGTGGGCTGTGGTGCATTGAGTGTTCTGGTGCCTTTCTGTCATGGCCAGCATGGATTTCTTTATGCAAGAGCTACGTTGCCTTTTCTGTCACCAGTTTACTGGTATATAATTGATAATGAATGGTAACATACTAATGTTATGGCCAATCAGTGTAGGTTTGTCTGGCATCCATTCATCCCAATTCGATTGTCAATTGGAGACCAATAACTTGCTACCAAGCTATCCATGCTTCCAACCTACAATTCCCATTGTTGAGGAATATAAATGCAGTTCCTCAGTTTCATGTAGTTCCATCCATTCATCTATCTTTCAATCATCCATCTAAACATTCAGCCATTCAGAGATCCATCTATTCATCAAAGGATGCAAAAAACCCTACCGACTTTTTATTCATCTAATGACATCACTGTTAGCATTTCTGCTTGTTGCTTTGCCCTTTTTTGGATCTTAAAGAACTTATCTACACTCTTTGGAGTTTGTGGTTGAACGCACTTTCCTTACACAGCTGATTAAGTAGTTTTTTTCTTTCTTTCTCAGAAACGTTGTCTATCACTTCGAATAGTGTGAGTTCAAATGACTATTCAGCAGGCAGAAATGACAGTAAAAGGTTTGGTTTCCTTTTAACGAGTCTTCACACTACTCTGGGTTTTCCTGAATGAAGCAATATTGTGAGCAAAGCTTTCGCTGAAGTGTAGAGCTGTCTGTTTCACTAGAAAAAAACAGGTATACTGAGTAGAGACTTGAATGTAAATGAAAAAGAAAGTGCTTGCTAGTGGAAAATGTCCTACATACCGTATAGCTAGTGTGTTTCTTAAACCACGGTAAAAGGAGAAAATATGTTATTTGAGCAAAGATCAAAAATTCAACACAACTCTTACTATAGTGTGTAATATTGTGTCATAGTTACTACAGAAACCTTTCATGTGACGGCATTGAAATAAAAGTCCCCTCAGTTTACTTATCCTTTCCATTTTTCAGCTATCTATCTTCAGGGTTTTTTTTTGTTTTTTTTTGTCAGGAAGAAGCTTTGCTGATCTCATCTTTTTTCAGGAAACAAAAACTTAGAAGCAGTCTACAGTCATGACTATGTCTAATGTTATGGGTATAAAGACTTTAAAAGTGGAATAATCTGAAAACATTATAGTTTAATAACTGTACAATCCAAAACTCCAGATTTCATTAGATGAAACAGTTATAGAAGCACCTTTATATTCATATTTTCAATATACTGTACTGCCATGTAATACTTAAAGAGCCGTGCAAAGATTCAATTGTAAGAATCTACAAAAATACACAGGACATTATTTCATGCTATATGGGAAATATTGTTTTGTCTTGAATGGATAAGCATCTGAGATGACATGCGTTTTTTTCTTAATATGGCATGGCAATGAACTAATAAATTAAAGTTAAGATTTCTAGACCACAATGTATTATGTCGCTTTCTGCTCCTCCTCATCCTGCTCCTTCTTCTTATAATTATTTTCTTCTTATTATTATTATAGACTACTTATATGTTACTTGTATGTTATACTGTAATTTAACATAATATGTTATGAAACCTCAGATTTCATGTGTATTCGGTTTTAAATTTGTTTTAAAGAAGACATTTCATAGGTTGCTGTTAGAGTCTCCTTCCTTCTTGTTGGCATAAGTTAGAGATTGATCCAGACTATGCAAGTACACAATAAATAGGAAGAATACTCATGAAAATGACGAGTGATAGGGTTTATTGTCTTGGCCTTGAACATCTATTTATAAAAAATAACTTTCGAAAATTATCCAAACCTGTGCTTTTAGTATGCTAATTAGGCCCAACCTCCCTTCCATGGTACTGAGATCACAAAACCTGAGACCTCATAATTTTCTTCAAAAAACCATCATAGTGGACACAGAGCTAACTTGCAAAAAAAGATGCAAGCTTTTTATGAAATCTGACAAGAAAACTCTTCACTTACTTGGGTTTCTGACATCTTGTTTGCTTTGACACCTTGTGACATGACCATTGTATTTGTATACTCATTAATATTGGTTGGAGTGTGGTGGTGGCAGGCAGAGTGGGGCCGCATGGGCAGTGGCTCCTGCATGCTTTCTCGAACCGCTCCTTTCGTTGATTAGCCAAGCCCTTCCAGCTCTCATTGGCACAGCGTCAAGCAGGTATCTCCTGTACAACCCCTGCCTGGGCGGCTTTCCCGGCTGAAAACGGAGGTCTTGAAACGCCTTTGAAGTCCCTGGGGCGCATAGCATCACGCCTCTTGCATGCCACTCGTCGCGTTTAGTGTTTGCCACGTGACTCTTCTCTGTACATCTCCGGACCCTGAACTACACTCCCTGCCTTGTTTTTATAGTGCAGAGAGAAGCCAGAGATCCATTAACAATGATTAATCACAACCGTTCCTGCACACCTGCCAGAGGGCAGGCCACCTACCTAGTGAAGCTCCTGAGTACGCCAGAAGGCACTCAGGAAAAAAGGCACACACCACATTGCCCCTCCCTCAACTCCAAGCTCACGATCACCACTGGCACTGCAAGCCATATTCAAACCTCAGTAATCAACCCAAGATTAACCCCCATGCCTGCATTCTCCACCAGTGTAACAGGTTTGCCAGTGGAAACTTCCCTATAAAAGGCAGCTATCTATCTTCAGGTTTTTTATTTTTTTTTTGGTCAGGAAGAAGCTTTGCTGATCTCATCTTTTTTTCAGGAAACAGAAACTTAGAAACAGTCTACAGTCATGACTATGTCTAAAGTTATGGGTATAAAGACTTTAGAAGTGCAATAATCTGAAAAGGTTACAGATTAATAACTGTACAATCCCAAACTCCAGATTTCATTAGATGAAACAGTTATACCACCACATTTATATTCATATTTTCAATATACTGTACAGCCATGTAATACTTAAAGGGCCGTGCAAAGACTCAATTGTAAGAATTTACAAAAATAGACAGGGCATTATTTCATGCTATATGGGAAATATTGTTTTGTCTTGAATGGATAATGATCTGAGATGACATGCGTTTTTTTCTTAATGACAATGAACTCATAAATTAAAGTTAAGATTTCTAGACCACAATGTATTATGTAGCTTTCTCCTTCTCCTCCTCATCCTCCTTCTCCTTATTATTATTATAATTATGTTCCTGCACACCTGCAGAAGGGGAGGCCGCCTACCTAGTGAAGCTCCTGAGTAAGCCAGAAGTGGAAAAAAGGCGCACACCACCTTGCCCCTCCCTCAACTCCAAGCTTACGATCGCCACTGGCACTGCCTGCCATATTAAAACCTCAGCATCATTAGAGACTTAACCCAAGATTAACCCCCATGCCTGCATTCTCCACCAGTGTAACATGTTTGACTCACAGACAGCACCACAAACACAGACACGAGGTGAAGTCTTATGGAAAAGGGGTAATTTTATTAGGAAGAAAAGGGTTAAAAGAAGGGAGGAAGGGAAAAGGGGGAGCCGGTATTGTCCCACTGGCATGTAGGCACAAGGCTGATGAGCGGTGGTTGCGGGCAGAGTGGCAGAGTGAGGCTGTGTGGGCAGTGGCTCCTGCAAGCTTCCTCGAATGGCTCCCCAAGTTGAATGGCCAAACCGGCCACCCCCAGCTCTCCTGCACAACCCTTACCTGGGCTGCTTTCCCAAATGGGAACGAAGACTTTGACATGAGACATTTAGTGGCCTTTTCCTCTTCAGCATCAGGGTCACGAAATCTGGCTCTGTTCGAGAGTGCCATTGCCACAGCTGTTCGGCAGTGTGGCGATCACTATTTCGTTTGCACCCTTGAAGTCCCTGGGGTGCATAGCATTACACCTCTTCATTTAGCGTCTGCCATGCGATTCTTCCCTGTAAATCTCCGGACCCCGAGCTACACTCTCCGTCTTGTTTTTATAGCATGGGATACCGAGATCCATTAAGGATGATTAATCACCAGCCATGCCTGTTCTACACTCAAGTTTATATGTAAGGCATACCAGAATGGCATAATCAATAAAAAAAACATGACAATAAAGTAAATGAGGAAATTATCCCCGTTCAAAAGTTTGCATACCTTTAATTCTTACTATTATGTATTGCCCCCTTTGGCATTAATGATGGCATGCAGTCTTTTGTAATAATTGTACATGAGGTCCTTCATTCTGTTAGGTGGTGCCATATAAGCAAAACGCTTCTTCTTGGCAAAAGGGGTTTAGATTTGCAGTTCCTGTAAATTTTTTTGTTGTTTTACATGAACAACAAAACATTTTTTGCATGAAAGCAGGTTTGAGATCTCACCAAAGTGGCTCAGTGATATTAAGGTCAGGACACTGTGGTGACCCTACAGAACCTTCACCTTTTTCTCCAAATAACTCTGCTCCAGAAGCTGTGAAGTAGTTTGTGTTCCTTATTGTGAAACAACAACACAACTTTTTTTTCCAGAGCAACCTGTATTTCTCTCAAAGTTGTTTGTGGGTTTTTCTTTGCGCCCCGAACAATTCTTCTGGCAGTAGTGGGTGAAATCTTTTTTTTGGACTACCTGACTGTGGTTTGGTATCAACAGAACCTCTTATTTTCCATCTCTTTATCAGAGTTTGAACAGTACTGACTGGCATTTTCAAGTGTTGAGATTTTTATAATCATGTTTTGCTTTATAAAGTTCAACTACCTTATTATGCAGGTCCATTGGCAGTTCTTTTGTCTTCCCTGGTGCAGGATCAAGCCAAGTCAGTGCATCATCTCATATGCACTAATTACAATTATAATAGGCTTCAATTCATTGGACCAGTCACATTCAGTTTTACAGTGTGACTATAAAACTGTGTGCTAAACCTCCTAGCAACTTTGCTTAGCCAGTAGGTAGCAAAATAGATCTGATTTCTGATTGTGTTATATTTAGACTGGCTTTCCATCTGGAAATACGGTCGAACAGGCTTAGAATATGACAATGCAAATTGCCTTTGTAATACTGAAACTCCACTTGTGTCAACCTGTGAAAAAAATGAAAGGCCTGAAACGGAATGGAATCATTAGGTTGTTTCCAGTTTGTATATTTATAGATCGTTTTTGTGTGAGAGTAAAAGTTTACTGATATTACTAAGTTCCTAAGAGTTTAAGTAGGTTTCATAATACATAATAGTAGGCCCATAATACATCAAACAGCAATAGCGTTAAAAACACTGACAGGTACTGATATGTGTTGCACTATGGTTCTACAGAATATCCAAATCAATTCAATTCAGTCACTAACTCATTCTCTATACTGCTTATCTGTACAGGGAGCCAAGTCAGGAGACCCAGGGCACTAGGTGTGATACACAGTGGGCAGGATGTCAGTCCACGCAGGGCACAAGCACACACACTCAGGGCAATTTGGAAACTCCAGTTGTGCATGTCTTTGAAGTATGGAAAGAAACCGGTGTTCCCTGAAGAAATCCACTAAGCACACATACTCAAAGGTGGGAATTGAACCCTCGTTTATTAATTTGCCCTGTTACAAAGCAGGTTTACAAAAACAAAAGTTCTGGATATACTGTAAATGTCAAAAGAAAATAAAAACTTAAATTTAATATCTATAATTACATAGTTTTATCAATTTATTGCATGGCTGAACAAGCCAGCAGTGATGGTGGCAATGAAAAATCTCCATGAGATAATATGAGAAACAAACCTTTAAAGGACCCAGTCTCAAAGGGGAGTTCATCCTCATTTGGGTGATACCAGATAGTGTGACTATGAATACATCCCTTCTACAACTGTGTGCAATAAGGCAGAATGTGGCATTGTATAACAGGAAATTCATGTTAGGTAACATGATGCCAACATTGTTCAATGAAGGAGACTGTAAAAAGCTATTTGTGCCCTTTAAGTCCTAAAACTATCAGAGTCACTGCAATCATAAGCCATCATAGCAAAACTGTTTGTATCATTGCAGTCCCAAGCCATTCTTATGATTTCTAAATGGGAGCATCTTCAGTATCTATAAGCAGACCATCTGGCCCATCATGGTCTTTTCATGTGTTCCTGGTAAGCAGTACTTAGTACCTACCAAAAGTCATCTAAGAAAGTGAACCAGCGACAACTTTATGGGACTCATTTATGGGTTTTTTTCCTAATGGCAGTGGCGTCTGTAAGCAAGTTAATGTTCCCTGTCAGACTACAAATATTGTTCAGGAATGATTCGAACAACATGACAAAGTGTTCAAGGTGTTGACTTGCCCTCTAAATCTCCCAGATTTCAAGCTGATCATGCATCCGTGGGATGTGCTGGATAAAGAAAGTCAGATTCACCTTGCAACTTTATCAGTTATGACTGAGCAGTGTGTGCAGGAATGGTAAAATGTTTCCCCCTAGTGGAGTAACTGGTTACTGTATGTTTGGTACAGGGGCCAGGGGTTTCCAATAGGACTGTACAATCTATTACACAGTTATTTGATATTTTATTACTGAATGATACTATAAATATAAATATTTATATATATTGGAATCTCTCTCTATTTGTCAGTATTCCCTTCTTTTTCAGGACCTGTGCAATTCGACTGGGCATGCTCTCAATCAACTTCTGGGCCAAATCCTTACTGATAGCAACCCATTCTTTCATAATCACTTCTTGGAGTTTGTCAGAATTAGTGGGTTTTTGTTTGTCCACCTGTGGAGTTTCCAGGCCATGGACCCAAAATTTCAACGTTTTGGTCCCCGAGCCACATAGTTATCACTTTTGCCTTATGGCACGGTGCTCCATCGTGCTGGAAAATGCATTGTTCTTCACCAAACTGTTGTTGG
>JAOVVB010000011.1:3862802-3882568 GCA_028570985.1 Heterobranchus longifilis | reverse complement strand
TTAGAAGTTGGCACCTCCACATCATTGCATTCAGTTTTTATTCACGATTTGTATAGTGTCCCAACTTTTTTGGAATCTGGTTTGTATATATATATATATATATATATATATACACACACACTTTTATACCATTTGGAATATTAATTTGATTGATAGGGTAAGTATTTCAAACACAGTTGAAATGGTATAATGTTTTAATAATGCAAGTAGGGAATAAAACCCTTTAATACCACTACATTTCAAAATACAGGATTTATATACACTCACAGGGCACTTCACTGGGTACAACTTGCTAG
Organism: Heterobranchus longifilis; assembly: GCA_028570985.1. Taxonomy (NCBI): domain Eukaryota; kingdom Metazoa; phylum Chordata; class Actinopteri; order Siluriformes; family Clariidae; genus Heterobranchus; species Heterobranchus longifilis. Next base: position 3,882,272 of record JAOVVB010000011.1, on the reverse strand, counting down.
TACCGGGTTGGACCCCCTTCGGCCTTCAGAACTTCATTCTTCATGGCATATATTCGACAAGGTTCTGGAAACATTCCTTAGAGATTTTTGTCCATATTGACATGTTATCATCACAAATGGGCTGCAGATTTATTGAGTGAATCCAAGTTGATCAAGACACCAAGTTGAGATGCTTTTAGCCTTGTGACATGGTGCACTACCATGCTGGAAATGAAGGGATTGACATCGTCAGCAATAATACTCATGTAGGCTTTGGGAAATAAACAATGCTCAGTTGATATTAATGGGCCCAAAGTGTGCCAATAAAATATCTCCCACACCATTATACCACCATCACCAGCCAGACCCCATGATACAAGGCAGGATGGATCCATGCTTTCATGTTGTTTACACTTAATTCTGACCCTACCACCCGAATATCACAGCAGAAAATTTAAACTAATCAGACAAGGTTCAACGTGTTGTTTTCAGAGATGCTCTTCAGCATACCAGTTGTAACGAGAGTTACTATCAGCTCGAACCAGTTTGGCCATTCTCCTCAGATCTCTGGCATCAACAAGGCATTTTCACCCAGACTGCCGCTCACGAAATATTTTCTCTTTTTCAGACAATAATCTGTAAATCCTAGCGATGGTTGTCTGTAAAAAATCCATGTAGATCAGCAGTTTCAAAAATCCGCAGACCAGCTCGTCTAGCACTAACAGCCATGCCACATTCAAAGTCACTTAAATCTCCTTTGAAATCTCAGTTTGAAATTCAGCAGATCGTCTTGGCCATTACATGCCTAAATGCATTGAGTTTCTGCTATATGACTGACGATATAATTATATTTTATAATATACAGTAAATAAACTCCAAGTACAAATTTAAACAATTGTACATTTAAATTGCTGTGGAATAAGATAAATAAAACATTTCAGGTTGACATCATGCTGTCCCATATTTAATTATTTTGTCCTTAAGTGTTTTATTCCATACAGTCTGTTTTAATTATTTTTAAATAGAACAGCATGAACATTTGGTTAACATTATAAACCATATGTAAACTGTTATATTTTGTTTAAATTACCATTTTATAGAGTAATACCACACCTGTTGAAGGACGTCCTCCTCGACCCATGGTTCCACCTCGGCTCTCAACGATACAACAAAGAAAAACCTTACTCTACCAGTCCCATTCTGTTGAGCCTGCTGAACATTTGTATGAAAGCATAGATGACGGTCCATCACAGGTAGTAATCACAAACGTTTTTTTTGTTTTTTTTAAAGAAAGAAACAGAGGTACGTTTGCAGGTATCTGAAACTTTTACAGCAGCACTAAAAGTATTTTCCTGCTAAATTCAGAACTCTGTATGGAATGAGATTTGCAGGAATCCCATATGAAGATGGAATGAAAGGTTTACCCACGGGCCTAGAAATAACATAGCTGTCTTCACTGCAAAATATGTGAGACACAACGTGCACACAACCTGAATATCCCTAACCCTAACTAACTACAGTTTAATATCACCATTGTTCTGATAGTGACCTGATAGTTGTTAATATTGATGGGTTTTGTTGATGTTTTTGTTTTTTATTGTTTACCTACTATGTTATTCTTTCATATCTAATATCTTTATATATGTTTATAAATTCATATTGATGTTATTTATAATGTAATCAATGTTTATTAATGGCTTTATAAAAATTATAATTGATTCATAATAAAGCTCTTCTGAACTGAACTGAATTGAACTGAGAGAAAGAATTGTAATTGTTGGCAAATAGCTGTTGTATAAGTGTAATACACACTGGACTTTGCAGATCTATTAAAATAATATACTTTGAGTGGTAACTCACTGCACCATCATAATTAGCACTATATTCATATATAAACAACAAGGCTGTTTTTGTGTTATTCCTTTATTAGTAAAAATAGTAAAAATATACTTAATGTGTTGCTATAAATACAATTAATATAAACAATTGTATTTCAGTTAGATTTTACAGAACTGTATTTAAAATACAATTAATATAAACAAAACGATAATCTAAGCAGATCCAACCAATATTATTTCCTATGTTTCATATGGGATACACAAGAGCAATGATGCAGAAGATACAGGCTACGTGACAGTACTTCCAACAAACACTATAGCCGAATCCAGTCCCAAGGAAAAGCTGCATACTAAGCGTGGAGTGAGTAGAGTGACTTATAGAATCAATGTTTTCAGATTCCAAAGCCTCATCATATCAACATGCTCAAATGCAATATCTCCCAAGCACTATTCAATTGTATAGTATTTGGAAATAAATGTTAATTCAAGTTTTCTTTGGAGGAATTCCATAACATTGGAATTTCCAATCAGATATACTGTAGTTCTATAGACAGTGAGACAGTGATTATCCATCTAACTTTGCATTACCAAAAAAAAAAAAAGAATAATATATATATATATATATATATATTTTTTTTTTATATATATATATACTTTGTAGTGAAGAAGTTCTGTTAAATGTGTGAAAACTACAAAACATGCAAATTATCTAAGGAATGGATTTTTATTCAAAATTCAAAATTCAAAATTTTATACAATTGAATTGTATTTCAGTTAGATTTTACAGAACTGTATTTAAAAATAGTTCATACATTTTGCAGTCTCTTATCTGGACAGACAGTATCTAATGAATTCACACTACAAGTATTCACATACCCAACAAAGAGAAAGTAGTAGAATAGACGAGCTAATCCACATTTTAGCACGCAATGAATGTTATACCAAATGTTTGAGACCATTTCTACATAAACTGAGAACACAGCCACAAGGATTTTATCTATAGGCCTTATTTTTTTACACGGAAATTTAATGCCCTGAAATTTGTTAAAGCTTTGGTACATGTTCTCAGTTTTTCCCATGAAAATCTCATGTGTTTTGTAGGTATTCGTCACTCAGCGGGCTTTAAATTCTCCACCTTTTTATCCGAAAAGTATTTCAATTGACTCTCCAGTACAGAATTCTCCTCGGTGTCAGCAGGATGCAGAGGTTGGGAAATATTAACAGTCACAATACAATTTGCAGAATTTATAAAATCAATCGTCGAAATTACAGCTGTAGCACATCTCCTCTGTTGTCTTCTCTTAGGCAAATGCACACTTCATGGAATGGTGGAAATCGGAAAAGCGTAAGTTTAATATTGCATTCATTCATTGAAATATTACATGAGAGGGAGTGGTGGTGTGATGAACCTCAAGTGTGATATTGCGTTTATACAATAGTTCCACAACCACAATTTATTTTCAAAAGATTATGATTTGTTTGTTTATTTAACAAGTTATTTTGCACCAATATCTTTCTGCGACTGGCAGAACTAACCACAACTGGCGGATCTAGTGACCGATAGTTAGCGTAATTAACAGGGTAAAAATACTTTTTTTTATTATTCTTAGTAGTACTAGGTGGCCAAAAGGTGGTGGTGGAGAGTCTTGTAAATCTTGTAAGTTTTTTTTTTTATTATTATTATTATTATTTATTTCCACTTATTTCGCTTTAGAATATCAGCTTCATTAACTTCTAGATTCTGGGGTTAAATTCTAGGTTCTGGGGTACAGCATTAATAGAAAGCTAGTGCACCATGATGTACTACCCTTTTTGAAAAACACCAAGTAGGACCATTGGCAATTCAGAACAACTAGGCAAAGTGTTGGAAACAACATTAGATGTGTTTTATTTATTTATTTTTTTTTTGCTAAATGTGTGTATGTTTTGGCATGTAGCTGCTCTCTCCTCAGTATGGCAGACTGTCCTGTCCTACTTTCACCCATACCGATGACTGTCAGTTGAAATATCTGTCTAATAGTAACAATGGACCGTTTTAATTTTCAGCTTGGAAGGAAGTTGGATATTCTGACACAAAGAAAGATGATGTGAAGTAAGTGTCAAAATTGAATTCTGTGTATCTGAAAAATATCTGTGATAAGGAAAATGGCATAGTGGTGTAGTGGTTAGAACCTCAGGGTCCCTTCTTGGATCAGTTTGCAGATCTGTTTCTTTTTTTGCATCTGGTGGAGGTTGAGAAGGGCTTCAATCTGTGCCCAACCATTCAACTGTCTGTGGGTCTTCAGGTATTCTGGGTTTCCTCCCACAGTCCAAAGACAGGCGGGGTAGTCTAATTGGCATTTCCAAATTATCCAATAGTGTATGTGTTTAGCCATGCAGAAGGCCCGGGTTCAATTCCCAGCCAATTAATAACAAATACCATAAGTAGAAACAATCATGCCAGTTCAGCCTGCCACCTTCTTCTATTTACCGCCTGAGCTCAACATTTCGGGAAGCATCTATCCATTGCCCAACTGAAAGCTCACATACTATACCATGCTGTTACTTGTCCACTTCTTTGAATTGGCTGTCTATCCTGTCCAAAGTTTATCTTTGAGTCATTGAAAGGTGTTTGGGGCTCCAAACGTCAGTGTAATTCAAACGCATGTTCTAGGAACATTGAAGTCAATAGAATCTACCAAAATCTCTTGTTTAAATCCAGTGTTTCAAAAATATCTGTACCCAACCGCTTGAACTAGTCATCAATTGGCATTCAGTATGCATCAAATTAAGTGACTACAGGTAGAACAGATTAGCTGTGTCTCTGCACGTTATCTATATCAGTGACATCTGTTTTATGTGATACAATTAAATCTAGCGATTAATCATGTTTTGTTTAACCCCAGTAAGTCCAGAAAAGCGAGTCCTAAAGTGTTAGCATCATCTAGATAAATGTTAAAGTTTCCTACAATCAACACTTTGTCAAAATGAACCAGTAGGTCTTACAGTAGATGTGCAAACTCTTTAGGAAAATCAACGTAGGGCCATGGGCGTCTATACACGGTGGCTAGAGCAAGATATAGCAAAAATGTATTATGTATGTCAGTGAGTGCAACATAACACATAAGCAACTCTGGGTTGAGTTAAACCTGGGTCATGTTTTCTGAGTAACAGTAAGAAAAATGTTATAAATAATTACGACACCACCTCCATCACCAGTTTGATGGGGTTCATGCTTATAGAAATATCCTGACGGAGTAGACTCGTTGTACTCTTTTATTATAGACATATATTCATTTGGTCTAAGCCAAAGTTTCGGTAAGGCAGAGTGCATCAAGGATATAATCTGAGATCATTTCATTAACAGTAAGTGCTTTAGGTACAGGGGATCTAATGTTGAGAAGCCCAAACTTTAGAAATTGTTTTTAGTTCTTATTTGGCCTTTTTATGGTTTTCTGGTGATTAGATTATTTCAAGAGCATTTAAGGATTTTTTTTCTTTGATTTCACTATTCAGGGAACAGACACGGTTTCTATAAGATGAGCTACATTTACTTGTATCAGTATGGTGAGATGAACAGTAGCTGTTACAAATTGTGATCTGAGGTATGATTTACCAGTCAGATGGTATGTAGTGTCCTGGAAATGTTGGAAAAGAGGAGTGCTGCTCCACCTCTGCTGGTGCAGGCCATCACATACCGGAGGGGTATGAAGTCTAGGATGCTCCCAGAAATCATCGCAGTTATCAAAAAGTGTAATCTTGCCAGTCGGTCCTAAGAATTAGTTAAATAGTATGGATTGTTGTTACCTCCGTTTAAGGTATCAGCCCCACTGTAGAAAGCAGTTTTTGGCAACATTTTATGATGCTACATTTATTGCATGGAATTGAGAGATTAGAAGTCACAGCAGTGCATCTCATCACATCCTCAATAATATCCTTTGATAATTCAATAATCTCAATAATGTTTTCATTGTAACCTTTCTGTCATGATAGTAATGGAGGTAAAAAAAAAAAATCCAAGTGCAGATCAGCATTGGTTTATCAATAACAGACAATCCAAAACATGAGGCTGAATCGAGGTCAAAACCATGAAAGAGTCGGGCATGGCGCAACCAGAATGTCAAGAGCAAAACCAATAATCAGAGTCCAAAAAATCAAGCAGAGTAAAAATTAAAATATCACAGGCACAACAATAGCTAGGCAATGTCAGACTAGAGCTTAAAAAAAATTTGCACTAAACTACTGATCAGTCTTTTTAATTAGGTGCTGTCTGACTGAACACAGGTGTTGCAGGTTATCGATCAGGAGATCCTGGAAGGGGTGGCGGGGTATTGTTGGGAGTTGTAGTCCATGCCTTCCATGTTTGTAGGCCAATATTGTGATTTATTTTCGTATGATTTATAAAAGTTACACTCATTTATCTAAATCACTATTTCACCATTATAACTTCTATTCTCTTCTTCTCTTTCCAGAGCATTCACACAAAAAGCTGAAAATCTAAAAAGAGCTCTTAATGTGTATGATCAAATCCTATCTGAACGTGGAGTGAATCTGCAGTGGCACATTGTAGAACTACAGGAAGTGGCCAATGGTATTGACAAAGTCCACAAGGGGGTGAAGATAGCAGGCATTACCGGGGGAGCTGCAGGGGCAGTAGGACTTGCAGCCGCTGTTGGAGGTATCATACTTGCCCCAGTGACCTTGGGGGCTTCGTTGGCAGTGACTGCAGTTGGAGCTGGAGTTGCAGCAGCCGGAGGGGTCACTGGAGCCTCAGCTGCCATCACCAACAAAGTCCACACCAATATGGACAGGAAGAAGGTGGAAATAATCCTGAAAGATCACTTCAAACAGATAGAGGAAATTGAGATGTGTATAAAGGTTATCAGTTGTCATATAGAATACCTGAAGAACCCATCAACATGGAGCGAGGTGGATTGCAAAACAGTGAAGGTGGCTAGAATGGCGCATAAGCTGGGAGACAGTATTGGAGCGATTGGAGCAGCCAGCAAGTCATCAGATCTGATCAAAGGCTTCGCGCTGGGCTTGGACATTTACTTCACCAAAGAAGATTCCGAGCAACTGAAGAAGGGCTCAGAAGCCACATTTGCCAAGAAAATCCGCAAAGTGGCAAAGCAGATGCAAACCAACCTTGATGAGCTGATGACGTTTAAGGCTATGGTGCGGTCTGAATATATGCAGTATTTACGCACATAGTGAAGATTTGGGTTATTTCGCGATTTATTATTCCTAATGTACATATTCTTGTGTTGAAAGTTGGAGACTAAAATCTAGATTGCATTTCTTCATGCTGAACATTTGTAGAACCATGCTCTGGATGGGGTCCATCAGCAATTTTTATTTTAAATGATGGAAATATGGATTCAGAATGTGAAGTAGAAAGTATTACATACTGTACACATTTAATTAATCCAAAAAAAATTATGTTTGCATTGTATGTCTGTACTACAATGTCTGGGTTTGTGATTTTATTTTACATTCAGTGGTCCCTGCCTAGTACATGTACAGAGAACATAATCAGAAATCAAATTTGCCACACAAATCTGCAAAATGGCTAAACAAATGTAGGCCAGCCTTGAAACTAATGGTGTAATTGAATCTGCTGGCATGTAAAACAGGATGTATATATACAGTGTACTATACTAGTACACATTTATACTAGTTGCATACTACAGTGTAAATTTTAGCAATTCCTATTGAATATAACACACAATCTAGTGTTTTTGAATTTTAATTATGTTACTGAAAGCCTCTGGGTTAATGACTCTAGTTCAGTAAGCACAACTCCTTAAAAGTGTTGTTGATATCTAACACTTTCAATCAATGTAGACTTCGAATAGTTTCTGTAACATTTCATAATTTAGTGAATCATTCCGCATGCAATATTTGCATAATCCGGTTCAAATTCATATACATTTTTATGATAGCTTGAAGATCCAGTGATCCGTAAAATGTATGTCATGCAAGAACGCCAATAAAAACATCTGGAATGGTCTAAGATGTAAAAATGTAAAGTGTGTTGAGTTCGTTGAGTTGAGACGTACAAGAAAACATTCTACCTTAAAAGTGTTAAGTAGCCTTTCATCAGTATAGTAAATACAGCTGTGTTGTTTGCTAAGGTTACCTAATTAAAATATGAATAAAAAGAGAAGCAAAACAGTCTTTAATTATTTAAACAGCTGAAAAAAGTTTGAAGGTGAAAACTCCTGCTGTGCTTTTCATACTCTAGCCTATTAAATGAGCATGATGTCTGTTTGTGAGCATAACTTTGAGCACTTCCATGCAACAGGGACGCCTCATTCCCTCAATCCCTAACTCCTTCTTCATTTCTTTTTGAAAGGACTAACCCAACCCCAGCCTGGACCAGTACATCCCCTAAAAACTAGCATCCAGCACAAGCCATCACCCAGGAACTGGCCTGGTGTTTGTATCTCACCACCACTAGCTCCTCCAATAGTAGTAGCTCTGGGGGAAGACTGAAGTCCCATTGCCAACCTTCACCATAATGCTCAACCAATCCCCAAACTAACTTCTGATGACATTAAGGCCTTCTTACAGAAGTTCCGAGAGGAAATAGAGGCTCAGCCTAAATGAACAAATTCAGAAAGTGTACTTCTCACTGCTTCTGTGCCTAGGCTAATTCAGAGGAATTTTCAATCAATGCTGTTTTACATTTATATAGCTATAATTGCTTATTTTTGTTGTTTCAGGTGTCTAAATAAAGCTATCAAAGTGACGATTTTTTTAGTGAAGGGATAAAGGGATTTTTGCCCAATGATTTTTGCCATGCATGAAACACCACTCTTCCCAATCCCAGTTTACAGCCCTGATTTCATTTTCTTGTGCAATGACTTCAACATTGAAGGAATTGGATGGGTCAGGGCAGAGGCCGATTGGGACCAAAAAGTGGCCCTGGACTTCCTGGCCCACAGCAGCCCACCATATCCCACATCATAATACATAATGATAACCAACACCGAGCCCAGTAAAAAGAATAGCAATCAAACTGAACAGGTAAGCTGGAATAAAATCAGTAGCAGCATTAGCTCATGTTAGTAATTATTATGGTAGTCAATATTAATTCAAAATAATGTTTTCTTAGCATTATTTTAAATTAATATTGACTGCCATAATAATGAAAATGAGTAACGAGTTTACTAGCACGAGCTAATACTGCTACTGATTTTATTCCAGTTTACCTGTTCAGTTGGATTGCCATTCTTTTCACTCGGCTCTTTTTAACTTAAAAAGACTTCTCTTTTTAAGTTAAAATTTCTTTGAAACCACTACAATATGCTACAATATGATAAGATGTAGCCTAACTTTAATTAAGATCACCTCTTTAATGTTAGGTTGTCTCAGTTGTCGCAGTTTATCCTCACTTATATAATGCTAAATGTTTTAAATAACCTCTAAGCCAAGTCTTCTCAAAATCTGGACTCCGGTCCAGATCTGGACCGCATGGCAGGTCAATCCAGACCCGGCCCATTAGGAATGCAATAATACAATGTAATGAAGTGTATGTTTCCTTTGTTGAAATAAAAATGTGCTATACATATTAATAAATTGATAGTTTTGTAGTCAGTAGATCTGGAGATCGTTATAGCGATCCTGGCCTGAGATTTAGGCAAACATAATCGTTTCATTGCAGCGTTGACAGCCGGTGTGAGTATAAGAGAGTTCAAAAGTCAGCTAACAGGCTTTCATGTTCTGTCCTGTGGGCATGGAAAAACAAGCCGTCTGTGTTTTATGTGTACATTACTTGCCTTATCTCTCACTAGCGACAAGATCATTTTTACAAGGTTTAGGTAGCTGACTGAAGACAGACAGTGCCATTTCTTAGACTAGGCTGCTGTGTGTTTTGCCTGTCTTCGGGGCTGCTCACGTGTCTTCATTTGCATACTCATTTGTTTTATTTTAAATGGAGACTTGTGACAAGCGCACTCACAAAAACACGCGCAGGAAAGAAGTATAAAGCAGCACAGCTGAAGTTTTATACACTTTTTAGACATGAAGCCTAACGTTAAGGGGCACCATGTAGCTTTTACTTCAGGATCATTTTATTATTACATTATTGTATTCTACTTTAAGTACTTTAAGGTCGGTTTGTTTAATTGATTTATTCAGGCATTAAAACAAATACACTTTGCTTATTTAGTTTGTTTAGATATGAAAATCAGTCAAAGAAGACTTCTCTTTTTAAGTTCAAATTTCTTTGAAACCATCTGTAAACCTTGTAATGTTAAAAGTCGGAGCTGTTTAGGTTCACACATTTTGTCTCCGACTGCCTTAAACATGAATGTATGTACATTGCTTGTAAGTTATAAGCAAGTTTATTAAAAGACATTTGCTAATCGTTCTTGACCTTTGACTTTAAATAGAAATCAGATACTTTGAAAACCCCTGCCGTAAACCATGGATGGGAATTTGACCAGACATTCACAGAACCTTCATTAGGAAAAAGAGATGTTTTTAAATAACCCGAGCTAACGTGCTAGCTAGACCAAAACTACAGGCATTGAAAAGAGTCCTTAGAGACATGGGAGGGGAAATCAGAATATGCATCAGCTAGGGATGACTTTTTTACACTGCCCAAGGGGGCAGTTAAAATTACCTTGTAATTATGTTGGAACTGGCCTGAGGGCCATCAGTTAAATAGCCTGGTTATAGGGGAGTTCTTTTTCTCATTAGCAATTGCATCTTACAATAGTGCTGTGAGTTGAGCAAAGCCTCCAGGACTTCTTGTGCTTTAGAACCCAACGGTTACGTCCCACAGGGGGGAGTTTGCAGGGAGGAGGCAGCGGCGTTGCCCCCCAGCGGCTGAAGTGGGGCACTACAATGAATCTTTTTTTGTTCCAATTAAAACATTTCTACTCACCGAAACATATTTTATTAGACAAAAAAAAAATCACCACTTACCTATAGTGTTTATAAAATCATTTGATTGCATCTCACTGAAGATAAATTGCTGGCTCAACTTGAATCTATTAGTTAATTTAATAGGTGTCTTCAAAATCTTTAAGTAGCCTTCAATGTTACCTGCAGTCTTAACAAATTCCGCTGTAAGAAGTTAATTCATTCAACATTAACCTAGTTGGAGTTTTCACAATGTGGTGTGTCAGGTGTTACTGTGTGTCAGTAGAAAATGGCAGGTAGGAGCGCCTCTTAGAAGAATTTTGCTCAGGGCCACAGGAAGTTTATAGTAAGTGTAAAAAAGTGAATCCTGGCCATCTGAACCAAGACACTTGGGGCTCTATTGTCCTGCAACTTCAACCTAGGAAAAGCGAATTATATAGAAAATTTACATTTAGGTTGTGGCCAGATGTAAAATCTGTCAAGCAAACCCTTTTTAGTTTCGCACAGGAAAGCTATCAGGAAGTTAAGAGACCTTGGTCTTGCAAAGTCTTGCACCACTGAATTAGAAAATCGAAGTAGGTGTATGTACATTTTTTACCCTGTATATATTTAAAAAAATAACCTAAGAACCAGCACCCTTAGACTTACTTTTATCCAAGACTGGTATTGGATTTCCATATGGGACAAGTTGTGATATTTATGTTAATTAATATTGCAAGATTAATGGTTTTGCTGTTAAATTTCTTTTCTAGAACCAAAAGCGCTGGTCACAATGTTACATGGGAGGGCAAAGAATTTTGAACCACCTCTGCCCCGCCTTCCATCAGAAACAGAAAGAAGTTCCATTTAGCTGCTCTTTCGTGTATGTTAACTTACAACATTGGTGCAAATGATCCACTTTTTTCTCATTTGTTAGAAGCAATTAAGGCAACATGCCAAAATATTTTTAAAAATCAAATTTTCTACTGTATACAGGGAGGGCTTCAGTAGGTATCTAACAGAAGAAAGTAATTAAGTGTAAATTAAAATAACTTAATTTCAGCAATCAATCATAATAAAGCATAATAAAGTCTTTTGTTCTGACTGCTGTGCTTTGATAACCTTACTGAAGCCAAGAGAGACAGAGTCAGACATGCAAACCCATTGTCTGTCAGAAAGGTCTCTATTCATTAACAGCAAAAGACAGCGTCATGTACACCTGTTACTTCAAAGAACATAAACCATTTTAACATGTCCTTGTGAAATCCTGGAGAACAAATAGTGGAAGTTGTACAGATGTCTGTCCAGAGACGAACCAGGAAGTGTTAGCTCAATGGAGAGAGAGAGAAAGCGTGGGAAAGTTAGCACGTTAATATCAGATCCAAGAGCAGATTGGGAGGTATAGCAACATAAAAGATTTAACACCTTAATATCCGATCCAAAGAGAAGAGGGTAGAGACAACAGATTTTATATATGTATATAAAAAAATTACTTTAAATGGCACCAAATGCTTTAAGAGTGAGTATTTGATTTCTGGCAAGAGACTGTTGATATATTTAACAAGTACGGTAGCGTTCCCTAACATTAATAATGTTACCTAACATAGTGTTTTGAATTGTGCACCAACCTATGTAATAGCAAGCTTGTGGTTTTGTGTTTTTCTGACTATAAAACCCTTTGAGACCCTTGTACAGACAAACACCACATTATAGACGGAACAACCCTGTCATGGTGTGTCTTTGATCCCTGGTCAGCAGACAAACCTCAGTGACATGCGGGGAGGGGGTTATGGGAACAGAAGGAAAATTATTTGCAAATTATCTGAGCCTGAACCATGGAAATAATGGCTTTTAAAAGTACAGCAAACCTGTAAAAGAATGTACAGGTAAGCCATTAGCTATCTGAGTAAGATAGTTTTAGATTGATTTAGTTTTACAAAGACATTTTTCAGGAACACAACAGGGTTTTTGTTTTGACTATATCTATTTACAGTAGGTACAACCACACCCTATGAGTAATGCTCAGAAAAACATTTTAAGGGACATTTATCATCACCAGATGGATTATCTGATTAAAAAAATATTTTGCTTTTCCAAAATAGTTTCACTTTCTTTACATCTTTGTTGTTGGTCTTTTGGCTGCTCCCGGCAAGGGGTCGCCACAGCGGAATATCTGGTCCGCACTACAACTTGGCACAGGTTTTATGCCGGATGCCCTTTCTGACACAACCCTCCCATTTTATCTGGGCTTGGGACCGGCACTGCATCCAGTGGCTGGGGTTTAGGCACTGGCTGGGAATCGAACCCGGGCCTTCCGCATGGCAGGCGAAACACCTACCACTGAGCCACCAGTGCCCTGCCAACATCATATTAATAATAATAGTAAACAATAATTCATTTTATTTATAACAAACCCTATGGATTAAGAATTGGATGTAACTCAATTTCATACAGTATGCATGTGAAGGCAGGCATGCGAATACTTTTGGCAAATATGTGGCAATATAGTGTAGGTCGAGTGTCCATTTTCAACACTGGAAATTTTACTGTGCTGCTTAATTTTTATGAATGTTTGAACCCTACAGCATGGTCTCATCATAAGCATCCACATAGGAACAAGTACTACAGTGTACAGAAATATTCTCTCACAGTGCCAAGAGCTTTGCAGCTTCTTGTTGTTTTCCTTCAAGATATTGCAATGTTGTAATGATTTTATCACCCAGTGAGTGATAAAAAACAAATAGATCATCATAAACATCATCATCATTTCGCCTAGAGCCACACTTACTTTCAAACCAGGCTGTCAATTTAGTTGGGAAAGTTAAACATGGCAGGGATTTCAGATAAATAAACAAGTCATAACATGGTCACACAACAGATGTGTAAAAATAACTCCATATTATTAATCTATTAATTATAAATAAATATCTTTGCTTGTTTATCTGTTAAGTTTTTAATAATCAGACGTTCCATTCATTGAATGTTTACGGGAACGACTGCAGTGAGTTCCAAGCCACCTCGGCCAGAATCATTAAACATTCATTTATGCACCTTTAATCACTAGAATCACAAGTCCTAGCTAGACTTAAACACTTATCATAGGTTCAGAAAGACACATTCTTTACAATAACCTGGATACATACTGTACCTGTTTACATCCTTTAATAATGGAGCATGTTAATGTCCTCACAATCAACCGATCACATTCAAAATTATGTGCAAAAGTAATTATCACACCCCTATCATCAATACTCTTTATAATCTATCATTTTTATTTTAATATAATATTTTAACCGTATTCCTGCAATTTTCTAATTTTCTCAAAACATGCAACAAAATGTTGACTGACAAGATAAAAGTATAAAATATACAGTATCCTGCCAAAACTAGATACCTTATCACCCAAAGAACATACCCATAGTAGTGGCATCTAATCAATCATCTAATGCCATCTAATCATCTAATCAATCTGTTGCCATTAAGTGTGTTTAGCATTGCACGTTAAGTGTGTTTTTTCCTTTAAAGCATTTGTTTTTAATTAAATAGTGTTGTCACTAAATCTATATAAATTAAAGAAAGGTTTTTGTCTGTACACTCGCTCTTTCAATGATATCTTAACCTTTTATAAATTGGAGGACAAACTGTGGATGAATCTTGCATCGTAATCTAGATTATAAGCTGCGATTTTGTTTAATCGCCCGCTGGACAGAATTTGACGAAACTTTTGCAGTACTCAGAAGATATCTGCCTGAAGTTAAACATAAATAACAGCGCTGAAGTGGTATAAGTGAATTTTAGAATTTAAAAATTTATCTGATGTACTTTGTCATTTTCTCATCTGTGATCCACTCTCTGATTAAAGAACAGTAAGTGTATTTGCTTGACGATGAAAGCAGTACAGTATGACAAGACATACTGTAAGATACTAACCATACAAACTGAGATTTCTTTATATTAATAAGTTAGACAGAGATTTCTGCTTTACAGAAAGACCGGCAGACATGTACATGGGCTTTAACCTGAAACAATATCATCATTGATTACATTAAAGCTGATCAGATTATTTTTAGCTTTAAACTTTTAACTATTTCTACAAACTCTTTACTCTCCAACGACGGGTGTTTATACTAGTGTTATATACACCTACAAACAAAAGGAAGACTTTAAGTCTTCGAATGAAAAATGAAAAGCAAGGAGTCTTTCTTTTATCAAAATTTTGCAAACTTTTATTTTTTAAAAAGAAACAAATATTGAACATGAGCACCATAAAATCTTTGGCCATGCAGAAGTAAACCTCAACCCAATAAAACCTGGATTCATGTTCCATCTCGGTTTTAGGAGTTAACAATACGCTCAGATATATTCTCTGAAACAGATTCACTTGCAGAACAAACTAAATACAATTTGACATTCTTCTTTCCTTTAAAACGTGTTAAAATAAAAAAAGAAAACACACAGATGTGTGTAAATCCCACATCCTGGCTTTGACATTATTTTGTCCACTGGACTGAGTGAATTTTCAGTAACAGTTTGTTCCAAATGTAACATTGTACAAAATAAAAATGATAAAAACAAACACCAAAAAAAAAAAACTATTTAAAAAGATATGTACATACACAGGGACAATTTAATAGTGAATTTCCCTCTCTGGATTAACAAAGCAACAAAATCTGACTGCCGAAATTATTTTGTTTTTCTTTGGTTTAAACCAAGGTTTAATCGGACTCATCCAAAAGTATCTTATTAAGAGAGGTCACTTTTTTTTTCTTTTAAAACAAAAGTGATTTGCTTAAAACCCTGATTACTTTTAACATTGAAGGGTCCATTTTTTCCCCCGTCTTACTTAGTCTTGGGCTGGCTGGTCATCCTGGTTCTCCTCCGGGATCCAGCTAGAAAACACAGATAGAGGATATGACACAAGCTCTTTTTGCATCTACTGTATGCGTGATTGTGTGTGTGTGTGTGTGTGTATGTGTGTGTGTGTGTGTCTTTTTGCTAAAGCAATATAATGGTAATACTATATTAATATGATTTATAGTTTCTGTTCAGAAGTAGACCCATAAATATCCATTTAAAGTTTTTTTTATTATTATTATTAGTAGTAGTAGTAGTATTTATTTTTTATTTTTTTAATGCATAACCTGTGCATTAACGTTACTCTGTGAAGTCCCATTGTGGTTTGTATGTTATTAATATGAAGTTTATGTCTCTACTTCCCACTCAAACAATTGCAATCAATGCAATCTTTAGCTGTGGTTTTGCCTAACAATCAAACTACACATACGTATGAATCCATTATTTTTTTTTGTTCATGTTGTTTTTTCCAGATTTTGCCTTCATTCGATTGTTCTTAATACTGTATCATGTTTAAGGATTTAACATCATAATTTAAGTCAATTGGAAAATATTCACTGGCCTGGCATGGTCATGTGGTCATATTTAACTAATTTCATTTGCTGTTCATATGAACAGGAATTTATATTTACAGAATTTTTTAAAGAGGGGTAGAATTTTGTAAAAAGAAAATATCAATTTATGTAAAAAAAAAAAAAAATCTATGTGATCTATGACCTACAGTACAACCTTGACCACACTTTCTAAACGTTCATATCTCATTGAACTCCTTACCTGGCACACGCCTTCCTGGCACTCTTTTCCCCTCTGTAAATAAATAAATAAATCCAATATTAAGTCTTGTCCTATAATGCATTCTGTACTAAAAATGCCAGTGCAGTTTAGAAGAATCTCACCATGAATGGTTTGGGTCAATTTCTCTGCATCTGTATCCAAATTAATGAACTCTGTCTGTGGTCCTGTATAGGAATAAATTAGAAATTGTAAATAATGGATAAACATTTTTGCAGGTTTTTAAAAGTCTAGGGGACTGGGAAAAAAATCTAAGAAAAGAAAGAAGAGAAAAATCTTGGTACACGGCACTGAGTCTTTTTTAAAGTTTAAAATCCCGATATAAATCAAGACCTCCACCAGGATTTCAATTCATAGGTATTTTAAGATCATGCTAGTTGTACAATCATTTTACACTTTTTTTTTTTTTTTTACTTTTTTTTTTAATTAAAGCCAAACAAATTTTGATCATTATTTTTTGTTGTAATGCCTATGAATTGTACACCAGATAGTGTTATAGGAGGAGTGCTAAAGAAAAATAAAGAATTGTTAATCCTTTAAAGTCCCAGCTTATTATTCATGGGTTAAATTTATAGTATGCTATTTAATCCCACTCGAAATTTGGTAACTGCAGTAAAGCTAAGGAAAGTATGTAGTTATGAGAGGCAACA
Organism: Heterobranchus longifilis; assembly: GCA_028570985.1. Taxonomy (NCBI): domain Eukaryota; kingdom Metazoa; phylum Chordata; class Actinopteri; order Siluriformes; family Clariidae; genus Heterobranchus; species Heterobranchus longifilis. Next base: position 3,865,327 of record JAOVVB010000011.1, on the reverse strand, counting down.
TTGTAAATCTGCAAGCTGGGATTTTAAGAGGTTGTTGGTAAAGATTTTATAAGAGGAAACCAGTATTAAGAATAGCTTGAAAATGTTCTAGCTCGAGCTCCACTACAAGCATGCATTAGAGAAGGTTTGCGCAGGACTTCGCACTACCATTGTGCTCCATATCGGCAATGCTGCTGAATAAGATCTCAGGACCTGTTGGTGCAGAACATTTGAGCATGGTTATTTGCTTCCACATTCCCAAAGCACCGCAGAAGCGCTCAATGCTGATGTAGCGAAAGTATAAACTCTTGCTTAATCTTGGTTGACCAAAGTAATTTTTTTCTCATCTACAGTTTCAATAGTTTTATAGAACCATATAAACAATTTATAAAAGTTGGGATTTTTGTGGGTTTTGAAACTGAGTCCAAGTTACCTTTTTTTATCCACCATTGTTCCACTGTGAGCTAATTTTTTTAAGCATATTAAACAGGGGATTTATTAATCACACTGGATATGAATTGCATCTTTAAACCTAAGATGTGCGGTCTTCATGAAAATCCAATTTATTAAAGCATTTGTATCCCACAATAGCTCCTGAGTTTAACATTAAAGGTAAATATATTATATATTTAGCAATCAGTTACTCCAAATCTATAACCTGATTATACTGTACTACACATTATATGATTTAATATTCATTCATTCATTCATTCATTCAACTACTGTTTAATCCTGATCAGGGTAAAACAATCCAAGTCATCAGTAAATTAAGACAGTAAGACAAACAAATTTAGCTAGGACAGAAGTAATGGCACCCTACTGCATAAAAGTTTCAAGAGTTAGTGTATTTACATGTGGATGACAAGCTGCAATGGCAGAGCTGCATTAGTGGAAGATTTGTCACCTCATACGTAGGTGGGACTCTAACAGTTTAGATGACATTTTGCCATTTTCAACTCTCTGTGAACTTTATCTTTTATGCAGATTTGTGAGTGTCAGTGATTGCCAAACAGCTGTGCCATAAACACACTTAAAAAATGACAATTAATTGATTTGCCAAAAAAAATAATGTATCTAATAAAATTAAATTTTACCTTCAATAACTCTTGTGACTTTGGTAATAGATGGCGCCCCTTCAATCACTCTTGTGACTTTGGTAATAGATGGCGCCCCTTCAATCACTCTTGTAACCTTGGTGATGCTTGGTTCACCTTCGATGACCCTTGTAACCTTGGTGAGGCTTGGTTCACCTCCGATGACCCTTGTAACCTTGGTGAGGCTTGGTTCACCTTCGATGACCCTTGTAACCTTGGTGAGGCTTGGTTCACCTTCGATGACCCTTGTAACCTTGGTTAGGCTCGGATCTCCATGGATGACTCTTCTAGTAACCGTAGGTCCCTCAATAACGCGGGTTACTTTGGTGATTTCAGGACCTGTGTATGAGTACAAGGAATGTGTATGAGTGACAAAAAAAAAGAACTTGTCTTCTAACACATACTTCACTGTAATGCATGCTTCAGTGTTGACCACCAACGTTCAATACCTGTGATGATTTTCTCTGAAAAAGAATGAAAATAGAGCATTTTCAAAAAACACTTACTAGCAAACATATTAACAAAGAGTTTAAATACAATGTTGTCCGGTAATGAAATTTGAAATGTGTTTAAAAGAACTTACTCATAAATGTCAGTGGAATCTCCTGAAATCTGTAGCCTGGTTGATACTGTGAATAAAATAAAATCTTATATGCAGGAGTAATCTATCATAAACATTTCATACATTACTTATAAATCATCAGCTCAATTATCAGAACAGTGATTTAATAACAAAGCTTTAATCTAATACCCACCTCACATGTTCAATCATAATATTGTGGCAACAGTTTGAGGAAGACCATTTTCTATTCCAACATGAATGTGTCCCATTGCACAAAGCAAGGGATATATAAAGACATGGACAAGACTATAAAGACATGGTTTGATGAGTTTGGTGTGAAAGAACCAAAGAAGAGACTGGCCCGCACACAGATCCCTGACCTCGACCCCATCCAGCACCTTTGGGATGAACTGGGCTGGAGACTCACTGGAATGTGAGCCAGGCCTTCTCGTCCAACATCAGTACGTGACCTCATAAATGCTCTACAGAATCAATGGGCACAAATTCCCACAGAAATACTCCAAAATTTTGTGGACAGCCTTCCAAGAAGAGTGGAAACTGTTATAGCTGCAAAAGGGGGACCAACTCCATATTGAAGTGTATGTATCAGTGTCATTGCAGGTTTGGTCAAATACTTTTGTACATATAGTGTATAAAAATTATATATTTCAATATTATATAATATGTTACAGGTTAAGTTCATGAACATTGTATTAAAATATCAGATTTGTACTGTATTCATACAAGGAATAAAGGATACTGTAAATAGCCATTCCTGATGGCATGAAGTTTACTATATTTTTGAAAGGAGTCTCCAGTGTTAGTATTTTGTAAGAGTCAGTCAGAGCTAAAGCTGAAATTTTTTTTTTTTTTTTTGGGGGGGGGGGGGG
>JAOVVB010000011.1:3819877-3834743 GCA_028570985.1 Heterobranchus longifilis | reverse complement strand
TCTGAACAAGCCAAATATGTGTTAAACATCTATGAGGGCTGAGCCCCCCTTAATTGAAAATTCTAGAAACGCCCCTGTGGCTATCTATCCCATCAATAAATTAGGATCTGTTACACTCTACTCTCCATGCAAGGACGTGGACATTGTCATTATGATTGAAACTCATGTCCTCCCAGTGTTAAGGCAAAACCTTGAATAATTCCACCACTTAAGAATCATTTACAATTTTTAACTGATTCTTTGTGTTTTGTGCACCAGTACATTTCCGCAGTTTTCAGGCCTCCTTCTTCCCAACAGTGCTTGTGCCTGCATTGCTACATGAGTCCTTCGTGGCTATCATTTCCCCATATTAAATTTCAGCAAGCACTGTGTGTGGCCACCTGGGGTGCAATGTTCAGTCTCTGCTTGATTAAAAACTTTAAGAGCTATGATTCCACATGGATAAAATGCACTGCAGTGTCCCAGCCCACCCACACAGTCATTTTGCCTTTCAAGACTATCCAGGTTTTCAAGGCTTGGGGTTCACAAAAACATACTGACCTGTGAATACAGTGCGGGGAAAAAGTATTTACCCCTTCCTGATTTGTATATTTGTCACACTTGAGTATTTTAGACAAAGATAAAAAAGTGTAAATAGAAATCATGATTTTTTTTAAATAATGAATTTATTTATTAAGGTGAAAAAAAAAAGTCCAAATCCTTGGCTCGAGTTTGCAATAACTGGCAATGAGTCTTTCACAGGAATTTTGGCCCTCTCTTCTTTGCAGAATTGTTTTAATTCAGCCACATTGGAGGGTTTTCAAACATGAACGACCTGTTTAAGAATCTCAGTCAGTCCAGACTTTGACTACTCCAAAACCTTCAGGGGTAGAATTGCTGGTGTGTTTCCGATTATTGTCCTGCTGCATAACTCAAGTACACTTAAGCTTGAGGTCACAAACTGATGGCTGGACATCTATCCTTCAGGATTTTCTTGTAGAGTGCAGGATTCAGGCAAAGGAGCCCCAGTCCATCACACTACCACCACCATGTTTGACTCTTGGTATGATGTTCTTATTATGAAATGTGGTGCTAGTTTTATGCCAGATGTAACAAGACACACACCTTCCAAAACGTTTCATTTTTGTCTCATCAGTCCAGAGAATATTTGCACAAAATTCTTGGGGCTAGTTAAGATGGTTTTTGGCGAATGTTAGACCAGCCTTTGTGTTCTCTTTGGTCAGCAGTTGCTTTCACCTTGGAACTCTCCCCTTTTTTACCCAGTCTCTTTCTGATTGCTGTATCATAAACACTGACCTTAATTGAGGCAAGTGAGGCCTCTCTCTCTATATATAGTCTGAGCTTCTGTCCTTTTGGGGTTTGGAAATGTCCTGCTAAACAAGCTGATGACTCACAATATTACAAACACAGTTTTATTACAGCTATAAATGCAGCTGAGACTAATTTAATTCTAAGTTGTTTTCATCCAGTTATTATTACTGTCGTTGTTAATAGCTGAACTGTACCCTGACTTATTGAGAAAAGCTGTGTACACTACTCTCCTCTCAGATGGAACATTTAATGACTGTTGCGCCACTGCTTTTCCCCAAAGTGGACACAGAAACAGGAAGTGAGTCGGTTCTTATTTTAGCTCTGAACTGTAAAACAGCCCTAAAGTAAAACACATGACGTCCATTGTGTGATTTTCTAAGGTTTGGGACAATTGAGCAATGACCACCAGGGGGCGAGCGAAACCTGCAGCAGAGGCAGAGTTTTCCAAACTACTGCAATCTGTAACTGATTCACACACACACACACACACACACACACACTATGCAGCTTAGACATTGTAGCCTATTATTATGCACAAAAATGTAATTGGAAACAGAGTAAACAGTATTTATCTTCTTATTTCCTAAGGCAAGGCTATACACAGAAAAATGTCATGTGCTGAAAATGTAAGAGGTCAGGTTTCACATCTAGGCCTAATGAACTGGTATGGCATTTGTACAGTATGCCTTGGTGCTTGTTTTGGAAATCATATCAATCTTGGGCTTATATGGGAAGCCTGTCTTTGTTTATATATAGAGTATACATATATAGCTAGGAGGTATATATAGAAATTTAATTCCTAATGGAAATTTATTTGCAAATGAAATAGATTCTGATTCAATCAAGACAGAGTACAATAGTGTGTTACTGTTTTCTATCTATCTATCTATCTGTTATAAAAATGATTAATATAATAATAGCAAATGTCTTTATTTCCTACTACTATGTGTATTATAGATGAATACTGCTGCATAATATATGGTTCCTGCATAAATTAGTGCACTAAGGCAAATGTAAAATGAACAAATATAATATAGCATGTCTATCTGTTACCCTATCTATCCATACATGTGTTTATTATTCTATCTGTCTATCCATGTATGTATAATTCTGTAACTTTTCTGAATGAATGTTATTACATTGCATACTGTTTAATAAATTATGGATTATCTATCTATCTATCTATCATTCTATATATTTTCTGAATAAATGTCATTGCTTTGAATACTCTTCCTTGAATAAATGTAAAATATCTATCTATCTATCTATCTATATTTATTTATTTATCTGTTTCCTAAATGTCTTAAATTTAGACTTTCCCTGCATTAAGCTTGAGGTCTATGTAATATATTGTTGATATATGTAATATATCTCATTATCTATGGCCTGCACAAGTGAGATGAAATTGAACATATGTAAATACAATTATACAGCCTAGTACACAGCATTACACAATCCATGCAAGGTTATGTGTGCACGTGTGTGTGTGTGCGCGCGCGCGCGCGCCACATATGTATGTATGTCTGTATGTATGTGTGTGTGTGTGTGAGAGAGTATACATTTGAAGGTTGCTCGTCCCATTGATTTGTTCCAGGGCAAAAATCTGACGCAGTCCGGAGGAGAAGCACTGCAGAGGGGAGAGCAGCGGCAGCACTGTGTGGCATAGTGGGGGGCAGAGAGAGAGAGAGAGAGCGGAGAGAGAGAACGGGAGGGGGGTTTCCACTGTAACGAGAGCGCGCGCGGGTGAGCGAGTGAGAGAGAGAGAGAGAGGAGGGGGAGGAGGACGACGACGCGGTTTCCTCTCCGCACGCGCCGCAGGAACACAGCGAACCGACTGGGAGGGAAAGCGCGAGCGGACGGAGAGAAAGGAACCCGAGCAGCGCGAGCGACACTCCGACTCCTTTTGTCTGCGGCCGGAGCTCTAAACGATGAACCAGCGCGCGCGGACGTGTCCTCGTGACAGCCATCTTTAAGAACGGAGTGTTTTTGTGTGTGTCCGTGAGTGTGTGTGAGTGTGTGTGTGCTCGCAGGCTAATTTTTTTGTAGGATTAGGAGGAGGACGGTGAGGGGAGGGAAAAAAAAAAAAATCGCCCTTCCTTTGAGGTAGGATATGGAGCATAGCATTTAGCCTCCGTGAGTCAGTGTAAAGCCCGAGACGCGCTCTTTTTTCTTCACGCGTGTTTTTACTAACCTTTGTGTTTTTTTTTTGTCCATAATATTTTCGCGGCGCGTTGCTCCTTTTATCCGCAGAGGGTGGTTTTTTTTTTTTCCCTTCTCGTGGCGCATGCTACACAATATATTTTGCAATCTGTCTCATGCACTCCGGTGCGTTTTAGGCCTTGTGTAGCGAACTGGACTCGGATGTAGGGTTGATTCTCATGGAAGCTCTGATTATCGCCACATAAACCCGATCAGACTGGAAACAAGCGTTTTAAATAATCTACTGGGTGTTTAAAGCACAAAACACACACACATTGGCTACAATCGGATTATCAAAAATAAGCATAATTACCGTTCGGCGATAAAAAGGTTTAAAGGCGCACTGCGTGACTCGGTTATAATAAGACTTAATAATATCAAGGAGAAGAAGAAGAAGCACAAGAGGGGGAAAGGACGTCGGCGCGTTTTCAATGTTAATGTCGACCGACGTTGCGTCCATCATGCTGCCCGTTAGTCGGGGACTGATGGAGCGGGACAGCAGGGACTTGGAGGCGAACGCCAGCCAGAACCCGCAGGCGCAGAACCAGAGCGCGAGCCCCAACCCGGTGCGCGGGATGAAGCGTGGAGACCCGGAGCCCGACGCGCACGGAGCCGCCGCAGCACCCCTCGGGGACTCGGTAGGGGCCGAGTGTAAAAGACCCCGCATGGAGGGCGGAGGGGACATGAGCCAGGTAAGAGCACAAAGACCTCACACACTCCCACTGCCATAGAGCATGGGTTCTAAAGCAAAGCTGGTAGGACATACAGTACCTTAGATTATGGGATTTAAAGAAAATCTGGATGGAAGTACAGTATTTTAAATGATGGGTTGTAATACAAATCTGGTCGGCTATTATATATAGCTATTGACTCTAATGCAAATCTGGGAGAAAATACAGTACCTTGGTTTATGGCTTCTAATACCAATCTGCGAGTAAGCCGGATACCTTGAATGATGATTTCTAATGCAAGTCTTAAAGGGCAAATACAGGACCTTAGTTTATTTGTTCTAATTAAAATCTAGAAGGAATTGTACTTCCAGATAACTTGGATTACTTGGAAATAGGATGCCTTAGATTACAGGCTATAATACAAATTTGGTAGGAAATTGGGTAGAAATACAGGACCTTATTTAATAATATAATAGTATAAACTGGGAAGAAATACAGTGCATACCTTAAATTATGGATTTTAATAAATAAAATAAAAAAACTGGTAGGAAATAGAGTACCTAAGGTTATTATAAGGTTTAATAAAAATCTGATAGAAAATACAGTACCTTAGATGATAGGTTCTAATGCAAATCTGGGATGAAATGTCTATATCGTATAATCTAAAGGTTAATCTTAGATTATAGATTCAAATACAGTCTAGTAAGAAATGGAGGCACTTTAGGTTGTGTTCTTATACAGATCTAGGAAGAAATTCTATACCTTAGATTATGGGGTCTAATGCAAACCTAAGAGGAAATATGTGGTATCTTAGGTACTGGGTTCTAATACAAATCTGAGAGGAAATAATGTATTCTTCCTTGCCTACCTATTAAATGTTGGTTTCATTTTTTTTGTTTTTTTTACATAAACATGTGTAAGTTCTCAAACCCTACAAAAGGATTCTCCTTGTTGCTGGTGTTTTCCTCTCAAGAGTGCATTTTCCATTCTGTCTTAGACATATGACCATGCATATAACGTGCCTGATGAAAGTAATCCCACGCATCTTAATAGTTTAAAGATACCACAGCATTATCACAGTTTAGTACCCCTTTTTCTTCAATGTTGCATGTTCATGTTAGATATAGCCTGATGCTTATAAAAGAATATATCAACATATGTGTGCTTTGTGGTTCTTTGTCACATGCTCCATGTAATCTAAAATAATATGTAAGCATGGCATATTCAAGGTTCACAAACATGCATTGGGGTTGTGTGTTAAAAGGGGTACTGTTCGCTGTTGCTGGAGAGGAGTCTCATTAAGTGGACATCTTTTAATATACTTTCTATATATATATGTGTGTGTGTGTTTGTTTTTACACCGAAAAGGATGCATATTGTTTTACACTTTAAGCACATGTCTAGATTTAAAATGCATGAATGTACAAAAATTAGAGCTATCCATGCAAGCTAGACAATACGGCATGAGTAGTGAGATTATAGTTATTTATTTTACTTATAGTTGCAATATAGAGAAATTTTGAGGTATGAGTGTAGTTGTGGTTGATATTGAAAGTCTTATAAAACAATATTATATTTTATGTTATAAAACAACACAATATAGTAGGTGTCAGGATATTTAGGTTTATAGTACTTAATAAAAAAAAGTTAACTTTATACTGTAGTGATCTTTAGTTCTTACTTTAGTTTTTTTTTTTTTTGATCAGTTAGATTTTCTTTTCTTTAAAGCAGGTGAGGAAATTTGACATTTGATCCTTTAAGCATTATTATTATAATTAGTTTTTTTAACCTTGTCACACAATCAGAGATATCTATTGATGAAGCATCGCATCACTTCGGTTTTTACTAATTATACATCCAGTCATGTATTTCTCGCCGTCAGTCACAGCGCAGGTTATATTCCATCGTATGCAGGCCGTTGTATTCCGGCATCATTTGTCACCATATCGAGATCGCGTTGTCTTTCCGCCCACCCCCTTTTGTTCCATGTGGACTTGCTCATGTTAAATAAACAGTGTCAGGAAAACAAACAGCACATAGCATGCATGCTCGTTTTAAATAAGCAACCTGAATTCTGCACCAGCACTCCTGAGGATTAAACCTGCTCGTATATTATCATTCCTTGTGGCTGCCTTTGCTTTCTCAGCATTCTGCCCTGTGTGTGATTTGGATTTGAAAAAATTTGAAAAATTGCAGCACATCCTATTTATACACACAGAGAGTGAGTGAGTGAGAGAGAGTGAGGTTTTCTCTATCCTGGTGCCAGTTACATATGAGCATGAAAGAACCTTCAAATCTGTTACACATCTGTATGTGTTGGTGTGTGTGAGCAGAGGAGTAGGGGGAGGGGACTGGCAAGGAATGAAGGAAGAAAGGAGGCAGGGGGGGAGGGGGTTGTTTTGAGCTGGGAGACCCAAGGCCGGATGTTGTGAGACCAGCGTGGCTGTCCGGCATCTCAACGCCACCTTGCCACATGTGATATTTCATCTAGTGTCATCACGTCGTCTGCTCTCAAGCTTCAAACTGGAGCGGACAAGAACAGTTAGCCATTCCTGCAACCTTAGATAGCCTCGGCCGCACCGTTTCCTCCTTCGGCTCTGCCGCTACGCCTTCCATCTGCATACGTATTAGAGGACGTCTCTCGCCAAAGTGCTCCTCTGCCTATGCATTATTTAGTTTGCCTTCCCCTCATCTGTCTGACTTCAAACGCTTCTCTCGTCTCCTCCTCCAGGCCAGGGCCTCTGGGTAATTGAGCCCGAGTGGGTGTGTGTGAGTGAGCGAGCGCGTGTGAGCTGCGCTATCTAATGGGTCGTTGTCCTGGCTTAATGGCGCTAAAGGTTCTCCAAACTGTAGTGAGACACACTGCCAGTTGTAATACACTCAGCGCAGGGCAGATGGACGGGGAGGGGGGGGTGCGGGTGTATGTGTGATGGTGTGTTAGGGTGGAAAGGGGACGTGGGGGAGGGAGGGTGCCGTGGCTCAGCAGCCCAAAAATGGTATTGATCTGCACTGAGATGGCCGTCTGGAAACCTGCCTGTAGAGGAGAGAAAGAGAGAGGAGGTGAATTACTGCTAGATAGGAAGAAAAGAAAAAAAACTGGGAGTCTGCGAATGAGTCATTTTACGCATTAGAAGAGGAGAGGGAGAGAGAGAGAGAGATAGAGAGAGCTGGTGAAGTGGAGAATGATTGCTCGTCATGAAACCTCTTACTCCACACAGATGTCAGGGCCTTTTACCCTGACATCACTTACATCCAGTAAATCCTCCTGAGTGAAATATGCTGAATAAAATCACTGAAAAATAATGCCCGCAACCACAATTTCACTTTTTTTTATCTATCCCGTTTTTTTTTTTTTTATGGATAACAATTTAAACGCTACAAGGCATGGGTTAAATTTGAACAGGAAATCCAGAAATCTAGAACCGTTACCAGGTCAAACAAACCTGCATCCAAAAGTGGAAGGACTGGCAATATGGCAATATATATATATTTTTTTAAAGAAATTGGTGTTATCCAAATAAAAAGCTTTTTTTTCTTTCAGAAATAAACCATTAAAGATCCTGTTTTGTTATTTGCAGTAAAGTATATATATTTCTATTATTTGTTTGCTATAATGTTTTTTATTTATTTGCTTAATTTATTGTGGCAACTCTGTTTTATTCCGTTTAGACATATGACTTGCGTTAAATCAACAGGGCCGTGAAACAAACGGTGCACAGCATGTGTCACATCTTAAATAATTCATTCTGATGGCAATCCAACTCGGTTAATGCGCTGTCCCAGTTTTTTTAACACATTACAATATGTAACAGAAGCACATTTTTAGAGCAAGGTGGTGTTTTTTTTTTTTTTTTAATGGATGGATAGCTTCGACGCACGGTAATAATCAAGCGGTTGTGAACATTGTTTTGGAGAACATTTAAGAAAAGATCTCTGGAATCCCTATGTACTTGTAGGCCTAAAGGGGAAAAAAGCTGATTTTTTTTTTTTTTATGTATTTTTTTTTTTTTCAAGAAGCCTTTTTTAGTTTTGGAATGGATTTGCATAAATTTTCTTGCACTGTCAGTAATTATCACGTTGTTGTTTTTATAAGCTTAAAAAAAACCTCAAGCTTAGAGTATGGATGCGAAGACGGAGGGTGCTGCTTGCAACAGATAAATAGAATTTGGTTCAGTTCAGGTCAGCCACGCTCTTTAGCGTTCTGTACCCCTGAGAGCTGTCATGTATGATGCAAAGCGTTTCAGCAAAGGTAGCAGCGTAACATGTTTACAACAGTACTGGAGTAAAAGGTTTTCAGCGATGTTGTATGGCTCGGGTCGAGAAATGAAGGTTACTGCAGCGTGATTTCAGGAGAATCCAGAGGGACAGGGTTGTGAAAGCTTTAAAGCCACAAGAGGGCTAGTGGCTCCTGAAGTAAGGAAATTCGTTTTTGAGTCAGCAGTGAGTGAGGTAAGAGTCCAGTCATACATTTTGACAGTGATTATGTAATTATTGCTCATTTAAAAAAAAAAAAAAAAAAAAAAAAAAGACCAGAAGTACCGTATGGTAAGTCAAGTTAGACATCCTGGTTAAAGATTGACGGGTTAAAGAGGATTATGTTATCCAGCTATTGTTTTATCCCACAACATAGACAATTTTATTTAAAACCATTAATATTGCTCGCAGGACACAACATAAAAATAATCAAGTATTTTGTATTCTGATTGGTCAAAAGTGCTTATTTATTTATTTGTTTGTTTATTTTTTTATTTATTAATTAATAGATATTCCTTAACATTAAACGAACGTTGATGGTGTACAAGAAGTCATACGTTTGCTGCTGATCATCCTACCTGGACTTGTGATGAAATTTCTCATGATTGAAGGCGTAAACTGATCAACCTTTCCAGAAGACTTCAATCTCAGTACAGTGATGAGACGGTTCACTCCAGTAAAATGTGTTATTACCACATCCACACACACGGTCCTGACTTCGCACCAAGCCATTCCCACGTGTTTGAGGAAATTACAGGAGTTCCTGGGAGGCCAGGGTTTCTGACGTGATGCAGGCAATACGATCATGGTTCCGACAACTTTCTCCGACCTGATGGAATCCAAGAACTATTGAAATGTTGAGATAAGTGCGTTAGTGTAGGAAGGGCTTATATAGAGAAATAAAGGGAGTTTTATTCTCGTTACTGCGTTCTGTACAGCCAAAAGTCCCTCGAATTTGACTCGACCGGTTGTGTGAGATTTTTCATTCCGTACATAATGATTAGCAAATTTATTATGTGTAATAAATACTTATTATATGTATTTACTTATCATAAGCAGTATTCTTCAGTATTCAGTATTTTCAGAACTGCTTTATCATTTACCTCAGGTAAACTAGCGCTAAGTGAAATTTTTAATGACCGTGATAATTAGTTTTGGTATTCATCTTTCCAAACATTAATTTAATCTTGTGTTAATAGATCCAGTTCATTTTTGTTTTAGTTCTTCTCCACAGAATCCTTTTTTTTTTTTTTTTTTTTTGCTTAATCAAGCCTTGCGTCGTATCCTTAATAGATACAGATGTACCAGAACGATATCATTTTAATCAGTTCACATTTTCCTCTCATATCGAATTGTCATACTGGTTCATCGTCACCCTGTAGAAACTTCTAAAGAATAGCACTAGCAGAAAGATAAGTAGATAATTGTACAACTCGGCTAGCACTCGTATTGCAAATCTGAAGTAGCTGAATTGACACAGAGCAGATTATTGTTGTTGTTTTTTTGTCAGCTTGTGGGAATATAATTGAAAAGAGTGTTTGGTGTGAACTCATTAAATACAGTAATGATAGTACTGGGTAAGTCTGATTGAACACATCAGTGATTGAGAGTTAGATGCTAGCTAGACACACGCACCCAGCTGCAGTCCGCGCTAATGTTTACCCACAGCATCTTCTCTTATCAATTATACCGTTAACTGTTGGACATTAAGAGGAGAGAAAAAAAAAAAAAACTGCTGCCTTTTCACATCAACGATCGCGGCGGTTTGGCCTGCCAAGCTGATTTGCCCTATCGCTAACAGTAAAGCGGCTTTTTGTTGCACTAACGAGATCTGCGCTTATTTAGGTCTCTGCGTTAAGCACTCTGATCCCTCATGAAGCCGGCCAGATGGGTGGGGGGGGGGGGGGGGGGGAATTGTGCCTCGCTCTCTCTCTCTCTCTCACACACACACACACACACACACACACACATGCACGTCGCCGATTCGCGGATACAGTCACACTAGCGTGTACACATTCCGCACTGTGTACACTAGCGTTATCTCCCAACAGTGACGCTAAACCATATAAGGTCGCCACAGATCCAGGGCTGATAATACACCTTTAAATATTGTGAAAAATAAGCCTAATCACTAACTGTATGAGGGCATAGACAGATTATCCCTTTTAAACCAACGTGGCTCACTTTTAACACGAGGGATAGTGCTGCGATCTTGATTATCGACCCTATCAGGCTAATAACGTGTTGTGTTTTAGCCCCTGGCCTCCTTTAATTGGCTTTATGCAATTGCTTGCACGTGTGTAACCATGACAACCTTGACCTTTAACCTCCACGGTTTGTGCAATAAATCGGGGTGTGGTAGCGAATAAGGATTGCGACAGACTGGAGTGAGGTCACTCAGTTACTCATGTTCTTTCTCTCTTTCTCTTTCTCTTGCACACGTGTGCACACACAGAATGAGGCGTTCTTTCCCCCAGAAATGTATTAATTGGAAGCTTGCCTATGGAAACTTGAGCTTGTTACAGTGTTGAGCGGTTTTTTTTTTAAGCTGTAGAAAAAAAAAAATTGAGAAAGTGCTTTCTATTAGAGATCATAGCTTTCCTGAGGTAGAAACCTTAGTTAATTGCATTAAAAGTCCACATCAAAGCCAAGATTTGCGAAGCCTCGCATGTCAGCGCTCATCATCCTCATCGGTTGGCTCGGTTCCTTAGGGGGGAAAAATACAAAGGCTATTCGCAGCATGTAAAATGCTCATTTTTATATTTATTGACAGCAAAACCACCCACTTTAGGACGGATTTTCTGTAAAGACGTAGTGCCGTAGCTATTTTGCAAAGCTGTTCTGCTTCGGGTGGTTTAGATCATACTTTGGAAACCATATCTAGTCACTCTGGACCACATGAATCTCCCTCAAACCGTGTAACCCACTACTGCCGCTGCTTTGATAATGGCAGATTCGTCAGTTTCATGTTTATTTCAATGTGAATGCAGTGTAGATTGAGATATCAGAAAATTTTATCATCGTGAAATTTTGAGACAGGATCGTACATTTGTCAAGGCTTTTATGGAGTAGATATAATGTTTGTATAGTAGTTGTTAGCAGAGATGAGGGGAAGAAAAGAAATGTAGTTATGTCATGATTCTTTTGTGTGTCAATTCATGTATCGCCAAAATTTAATTTATTTAAAATATTTATGTATTGCATTTTTTAATGGTAAAACGGGCAAAGTTTGTTTAGAATCTATACGTAGTATCAGGTTTAAAAAAAAAAAAATTATTTTATTTTTTTTATAAATCTTTGATACTTACAGAATTGCAATACAAATTGAATCAGCACTTGGGTATCATGATGATATTGTATCAGGTGATCCCTTGTGATTCCCATCCCTAATACTTTTTTATTATTTGTACTTGTGGATTTTTTTTGGGTGGGTTAATAAAGTGATCTGCTTACCTACTTAGCAATCTTCATATCTCAAGAAACAGATTGATAATGTATGGAAGGAAAAATGCGCCTTTGCCTTTGGTTTATTTCCCCTCACGTCAACTTTAAGTTACCTTTGGCCTGTATGTTCATCAGCTTTGGTGTTTTGAGTCAACAGAAACCGAGTTACCTGGGACCTTGGGGTTTTTGCTTGGTAAAACTCGACCCTAAAGCCTGGTCACAGTAGTTCCAGGCTTGGGCGCAGATCTCATCCTTTAAGACCTACACAGCCGTAGCTGGTGAAGTAGGAAGGCACACGAGCGGATCAATCGTTCCTAGGCATGGTATGAATCGGTTTTTAGAGCTGTCAATCATGGGTAGACTTGTCGATTCAGTTTGATTTTCGATTCATTTTTCGTAAGCACTAACGTTTGCCGTCTGTATCAACACGCCGACACAGTATCAGCAAGTCAGCGGCGAAAGATTCGGTAGTGGTGGTGTTGTCATTGTGTCGCACATCAAAGATATTGTTGTAGTCTGACTGTTTTGTCTCAGGATGTTTAACCACTAGGCGTCAGCGTGTCCGATCTATATCGCTCATGTTTTCGAGAAAGCCCCCTATCTGGAAAGGACCCCCGAGTGTTGTGTGTGTGTGTGTGTGTTTACATTCCTCAAACTCTGTAGCTTTTCTGTAAAGTTTGACAAAGCGCTTTTTTTCACCTCGGCTAGGGACATTAATATGACGGATGGGCAGGGAGAAAGTATAACACCATGTCACTCGCGCGCACACACGGCTAACGCAAGCCATAGAGTAGAGTTCTGATGCAACATCACAGACGTGTTCATCCAGACGCGGCATCTCCTGCAAAGCGCAGCCTTAAACTTTGGGCACGAAAAGGCACGAAGTAAAAGTGCGATACTGGGAGACATGTAAAAACGCCACACATCGTTCCCTCAAACACTCGCGCCTTGTTCTCTCAAGTGCCTTGCCCTTCTCAACGCGTACCTCTTAACCGCGTACCTCCGTCAGGCCCTATCTTATTCCTACCTTATCCTACCTCCTTCCCCTTCCTCTGTCCTCCCTTCCTAACTCCCTTTCACCATCTGGTGACTTGCAGTCTTTCCTGAGTCTTTCTTTTTACTCTGTCTCTCTCCCTCCCTCAGCCCCCCCCATCTCTACCTGGAACCTTTAAGACTGGTGCGACAGAAGGAGAGCGGGAAACGGGGAAACTGGGGCCTCCAGTCCACGCTGAACAGCTGCATGCTTTAAATGCATGCACAGGATCTAATAACATGCACACATGGATATAGAAACGTGCACTGTGGCTGTTGGAACACGTCCAAGTTTGGAAACGTTAAGGACGTAAGGCACAGAGGGATCGTTCTAACTTATGTAGTGAGCATGTTTAGCGAATAAGAAGCTATTAGGACTTGGATTTCTTTCTTTCTTCCTTTCCTTTTTTTCTTTCTTCAGCTCTTGGCTTACCAAGTCAAAGAACAACAGAAACTTAAAAAATTATTTCTGCTCTGCTGCAGCTCTTTCCACGACTGGCACGACAAGCATGAATAAACCCCTGTTAATCACACACCGGCGTACCCGCATTCACCTTGTAGAATCCGCCCTCGGTTCACTCGATTGTGACTATTAGCCCAAACGGTATTTGTACCGTTCTCAGAAACGATCTCTCCCCCTGCGCACTTCACCGTTGCTCTTTGTACTCGGGTACGCTTGCACACAGAGATTTCGTAGGGGACTAACCGTGATCTGCTTTCGTTCTCAGGTACGATTGACTTCTGTGTTTAATTCGATATAATCTGATCCGTTCCCAAGCATGGAACGATTGTATTCTCACTGATCAAAATGACCCAGACTTTGGGGACAAGTGTTCTCGGAAATCCTCCCGCTGCCCTAATGTGAAAAGAGTCACGACTACCAGCATTCGAAATAAAACTTTTATATTTAAGGCTAATACCCCATCATTTTCTTTCAACTTTGAAATCTTTTTTTTTTTTGACTCTTCCGCACACTGAAGTTTACTAGCTCACTAAGTATACTAGCAGTTTGTTTACATTCATCAGAGACGTGGTTTGTCTCAAACACTTATTGGCTGTTCTCGAAGATGCTCAAGCAGTTCAACCTATAGAGTTTGTTTGCATGTTTTTATTTTTCTATGGGGCAGTGGTCGCTCAGTACGTTAAGGCTCCGAGTTACTGATCGGAAGGTCGGCATGCAGGGCCCTCGCGTGGGCCCTCGAGCAAGGCTCTAACCCCCGTCTGCGCCTACTAACGATGTATATACGAAGAATAAAGAATTTTACTATGCATTAATGTATATGTGATGAATAAAAGGCAGAACTAGACTTAAACCAACGTCATTCTGACTTCGTGTTTCAAAAAAGTAATACCACAACACGATCTAATTTCAGCTAAGTAGTCGTTTCATCTGGAATTTGAATATGACTAATATTTACATTTTGGCAACTGGTAGACGCCCTTATCCAGAGCGACTTAAATTTTTATCTCATTATCCATTTGAGCAGTTGAGGGTTATGGGCCTTGCTCAAGGGCCCAACAGGGACAACTTGGTGGGCATGAGATTTGAATCTGGGACCTTCCGAACCGTAGTCCCAACTCCTTAACCACTGAGCTACCCCTGACCCTGATATGAATATGAAAAACACCCCAAACTAAATAAATAACCCCCAGATGCGAGGCTGTAAAGTTCTCGATGAAGTTATGATGTTCCGACTGGTCACCCTGCATGCTTAATGTAACACAAACTTATAGTGTAGCGTTACTGCTAATGCTGGCTCTGTCTGCTGCAGTGTAACATTATAAGCTCGTTAATATTCATTTGAGTGATTAATATTTTAAATATTTAAAGCAATAAGAAGTAAAGTATGTTGTTTTTTTACGCGAATATGTATGGATGGTATGTATGTGTGTGTGTGTGTGAGAGAGAGAGAGAGAGAGAGAGAGAGAGAGAGAGAGAGACTGCCCATGCAGTT
>JAOVVB010000011.1:3790528-3806432 GCA_028570985.1 Heterobranchus longifilis | reverse complement strand
CTCTGTTTTCGTTTAAAAGCCAAGGCTGGGGGGGAGGGCACTGCCAGAACACACTGGAATTGATTTTTCAAATTGACCATCCTTTTTTTATTTTTATTTGTTTTATTTATTTATTTATTTATTTTTTTGCAAAAGGCAAAATTATAGGCAGACACAATGCAAGTTAAAAATAGATCCAGGATGAGAACAGAGAAATGTTTATCCCATCTGGTTTCGGAAAAAAAAACCTGACGGATAAAACTTTTCCCTTATCGGGTTATAGCGGCATAATGCAGCGCAAAGTCCGCGGAGAGAAAGCTTCAGAGCGCCGGTGGCGCATTGGAAAGATTATCCGGCTTCTCATGCGCCAAGGCAGAAAGTGTTATGAGAGAAGTAGAGGGTTGTTGAAATATTTGCAGAGCCCCACCCGAGCGTGTGCCCTAAGGGGAGGGAGAGACGCCTACCTGCCATTTATGGCTTTTATATATACACACACACATACACACATGAATTCTCACTCCTTGGAAAGCAAAAAAAGGCTTAAAAGGACACGTCTGGCTTACGTAAAAAAAAAAGCTCACTTGGGATCCTCACTGTAAATGCATACAAAACTTGTATGGCATTTCCGTGCTTCTGCCCACGAGCACAGGTAAAACATATACTGGGTTTGTCTGATGCATTCAAAACCGCTTCACGGTTATATCCAGGTGGAGATTATGCAAATTAAAATGCACCGTGATTAAAGTCTGATCACTGAGAATGGTTCAGGAAAGGGTCTGAGAAGCACAGTTTAGCTCGTCAAGCTCGTCTAATTTGCCAACCAAAGCACCTCCTGAGAAGCGAGGTGTGTGTGCAAATCGTGAATAGTAACGTTGATGCTTTTAAAAGTGGTTGTAAAGATTTCAAATGAAAACGTGAACACAATTAATACATTTATCCACTTTGTTGCTTTGGAAACCTAACTGACAAGCGTGATATCATGTAGATAAGCTATGGAGAAGTACTTGGCTAGGTAAGTTCATAAGTGTAGACTGAGACATGGTGAAGAGGACGGGGACAACACGGGTGTGAGGTGAGTGTCAGGCATAGCAGGACAGCAAGTTTGTCTTTTTTTTTTTTCTTTTTTTTTCATTTAAAAGCATATTCCTCCTTCCTTTCTGGTTTTCTTTGCCCGTTAAACCTAGTCGAGGGGTGTGGATGAAACGACCTGGTCACACTAAATCCCCTTGACGAATCAAGATTTTTGATACGGCTGCCGTCTTCCTAATAAAACTAACACCGCTCGAAGTTTGTCTGAGTGATACTGTAATGCATCTGTAATTCGCCGTCTTATTCAGTACCAAATTTCAGTATATGAGGAGTAAATCCCAGGAGTGTCAGCGAGCCAGAAAGTTTTCTCCATGGTTATTGCGACATGCAGGAGCATGCTTATTACAACGCCCAGAGACACGGCTTGTGTGTGTGTGTGTGTGTTGTATTTGGAGAGATTTGGCTACCGTGTATGTCGCATAGTAAGTGTAAAAATGCAAGAGAGATTAAAAGTGTGGGCCTGTGCCAACGGTGCACAGTGCGATATATTGCCAAGAACGGCAAAATGACAAATTTGATTAAACACTTGAACGTGCATGGACTAAATTTTAGAGCAGAAAGTTGCAGCCTGCAAAAAGAAAGGGATCCACATGGATCTTCCTCTCACCACTCGGAGCACTCCTACAAAATCTACGACAGTGAATTGACTGGGATTTTAGCAGAATGTTTAACACACCTAAAAATCTCCACCTTTTAAATTTAAGGTCACTGTAATGTACAACATGTGGTGCGGCTGACTTAAACTGGGACGCGTATGCAATGTAGCTTGGATATTTTTTTGCATGTAGCTTTAGCTTATGGTTCTAGTGTTCTTCTCATGCTTTCGTTTAACAATACAGTTCAACTTAATCGTAGGAAAACGCTATCCGTCCTCTTCTGCATACATGAGCTCGTAGACTCAGACGATTGGCTGTGATTGACATGTAGGAGAGCAGGGAAAAGTAAGAAGAGATGCCGATTTGTCTTTCTGGGCTCCCGGGAAAACAACAGCGAGAAGGTGAATGATTTTCCATTCAGAAGCCTTACTTTGGTACAGAAATAAAAAAAAAAATAAAAAAAAATTCTTATAAGAATAATTGTGACCCATCAAATCAAGTCACACAGATGAGTTTTGAGCTGTGTACATTAAGTGAAAATTTCAATTTCAGCCAAAATCGTTTCATAAATATCTTGTCTTCCTTTAACAGGATTGAGAAAGTTTTTATTCTAAACACTTTAATGAACACTATCCACTATCTTGGGTACTTTTGTTGTTTTTCTCAAAAAATCTGCACTGCTGGCGAAGTTAGAAGAGAAATCCTGGTGTCAAAATGAGGCTGAGTGTTCCCTCTTTCTTACGCCATCTCAAAATCTTTAAAACGTTTTAAAACATTTAAATCTCCTAAAAACGGGATACGGAATTTCCGCAGTTTTTTTTTTTTTTTTTTTGGTCTGTTTGTTGTTGTTTTTTTTTTTTGCCTTGAGCCTCCTACGCATGAACAAGCTCGCGCTGCCCATATCTCAGGAAGCGTACCTGATACAGTAATAATCCTGATATCAAACTGGAACGTATGAAACCAGGAATCTGAAAATATAAACAACTCGTATTACTCAAAATGTGACCTAATACACGATTTCATATTACAGAACGCAAATTGAACGGTATCCTACAAATTGCAACAACCTGTTATCGCAAATTCCCGTCATGTTGCAGTCCAAAGCATCTCTCCGTGTTTCCCATAAGCACCCCATGCATCAGTGCTTTAGATCCCAGTCTAGTCACTTTACTCACGCAGCTGATTATAATGGCCGGGGATGTATTAGACGATGTAGAAGCACGATTCATCCACGTTCTTTTCCATCTCAAAACAGATAAGAGTTACATAATAACAGGAAATGACTTCACGTGAGCTCATCATGTCAGAATTCAGAGCAGGATTAAGGTTTGGGATTAGAGGCGGGTTTTGTAAAGCTCACACTGTTCTCGTAATGGTTACCTGATCTGAGCTGGGGGAAAAAACAACAACTTTGTGGGCAGTAAAGGCAGTATTTTTCTTGATTACAAATTGGCTTCATTTCTGCGGCACAAAAATTAGACACTAAAATGAGCGCGGGAAAAAACCGCCGACCGTTTTAATTTCACGTGACCTTAATCAGTGAACTTTTGAGGTAAATTTCTTTTTGCGAAGTGTGCTCTTACTTTTGTTCTTGTTTTGGGACTTTTATTAAGGTTATATGTGTTCTTCATGATCAGATTCAATTAACTAAAACGATAAAGTATGTGATTGATTGTAAAACACTACTACTGCGACTAAAACTCCTCCTCCTCCTCCTAATAATCATAATAATCAAGTTCTCTCTTGTGCGCCAGTCTTCTGAACTCAACCTAAACTAGATCAACTCGTTTCTCAGTCAGCTGCGGAGTGTGTGTGTCAGGACTTACGCAAACATGCAGCACACTGCATACAGCGTGTGAGCGCGTGCGCACGCCTGTGTTTATGCACCAGCAACTCGCACGTGTACCTTCACTTTTGGAGCACTTTTTGGCCAACGTCCAAAAACTCCCTGCAGCGATGTATGGATTTATGGCAGAAGCTTGTACATTCACGACATGACCGGTCAGAGCCTGCAGAAGGAATCAGACCCTATATGGACAGGCGCGTCTAGCCGCTAGTCAGTCTGTCAGCGAGGCTGCTTGTTTCGATGTACAGCCAAAACAGCAGCTTGCACACCAGAGAGTCCCATCTGGGCTTTTCCAGAGCGAGAAAGAAGGAGCGAGGACGAGGAAGAAGAGGAGAAGTGTAGAGCGATTAACACCGCACTCGCTGGACACGCCGAGGTGTTTCCTCACCTTCAAGCTGTCCCGAATACATCTTCATCTTAACGTTTAGCACTTTACACAGCAGTATGAAGTATATCAGTGATGTCGGAAATTGTCCGAATTTTTTGCCACATGTGAGTAGAAAAATGTAAGTAATAGGATTGTGATGTAGCCAAATTAGAGAGCATGCTTAGTTAATAAAAACATCTTTTGTTTAAGAAAGTGTAAAAACAAGCTACAATCTGCATGCACTCTTCACAGTTGGAGCCACAGAACAATAGAGGCCATAGATACAAACATACTTATCAAGTTTCATGTTGAAAGCTCAATGCTTATTATGCGACATGCCTGCTGAAAGCTGATTGGTTCAAGGCCGCCATGTTTTTAAAGCAAGCCAGTAATGATCGTGTGTCTGTTTTAGGGCTGGAGCGATCAGATATTTTAGTAATCGAGCATTCTATCAAAAATGTCATCGATCAATCGAGTAATCGGATAAAATCTACTTTTGCTTAATTAAACAGCAATGTAAAATATATAGGAGAAACATGGATTAATTGATGTTCTTTTTAGAAAAATCTACTTTTATTTTTTAAATGCTTACAGCATTTTATCAAAAATAAACGTTGTCATTATTCACAATAGACGGAATAGCTTAAAGTTGACTGAGATGAATTAAGTCCATTACAGTGCAATACATTTTAAATTTTTTAGATTTTTTAAGTTGTGCAACTTAACTTTCAGGACTAAAAGTTTCTAAATCTACAGCTCAGGCATAGCATAAGCCTTTACTGACAATTTCTGTCGTTTTCTCTTGCTGCTTTCTTCTTCTCCTGGCTTGCTGATAATTTTATCGCTCCCTTTCATTTTGCAGCCCGCAATAGAACGCTTCATCAAATCAATACACAGCTAACTGTTTGCGTCTCCTTCCGCTTTGTGGGTGACGTAAGCGCTTCTTTGTCGGTGTTTACTGTCGGCTTGCATCCGGAAGCGCGCTGTGTCACGCCAAACAAATAATTGCGCAAAAAAAAATTACGCAAGCTTTTAAAATTAATTAAAAGAAGCTTCGAGGCACAAGATTTTGCCTCGATCATTTTTTGTAATCGAATTACTCGAGGAATCGTTAGGGTTAGGGTTAGGGTTAGTCTGTTTAGTAGAATGACGCTGCGCACAAGACTTCAGCTTCCGACTTTTGCTACACAATTTAAGAAAGTGACTTAGGGATATAACTTGATGGTATACAGCAATGCTTTTGATACTCATTTCTGATTGGTCAGAAGGTGTTCATAAGCGAACAGCTCAAGTGGTAGTGCAGCTGTAAGGTGAGCGAAATGTCATTTCTTAAATGATTTTAAAATCTTAACGTACGAGGAGCGTTCAAGCCAAGCCAAACCAGGACCTGTGACGAAATTTCTATTGAGTAAAGATATAAAAACGATGAACATATCGAGAAGACTTCAAGCACAGTACGGTGATGAGACTCCCAAGTCGCAGTAAAACATTTGAATGGTGCAAACGTTTTAAAGAAGGCTGTACATCTGTGAATGGTGATCCCGAGGTGGCCCGGAGGCAGCGGCAATCCTTAAACGACAACTAAAGACCTGTCGGTTTCTTCAATATTTTTGTATTTGGTTAATAAAAAATAAAAAAAAAAACTGGTTTGACTGGTACTTGGTAAGCTAGTAACCCACTGTAAGGATCTAGCATGTGATGGAAACTTGAAAGCACTTTTCTAAGTTGCTCAGGATAAGAGCGTCTGCCAAATCTAAATGTAATGCAAATCCTTTTCAAGCATTCAGTGAGTGGGACACATGATCCTTGAAAATCAACAGATAACCAGTGGAAGAGACGCGTCAGTCCGTACGCAAAACAATTTTCGATTTTCCTATGTTGTACGCACGGAAATTCGGTCTTGACCTCGCTCCAAGTCGTTTCCACATGTTTGGGCTATTTTAAAGGAGTTCCTGGGAGGCCAGGGTTTCAGACCTGAAGCAGGCAGTCCGATCATGGCTGCGGTGTACTGAGATCAAAAGACCTGGTTTTAACTAATTGCTTCTGATAGCTGTTGGTATTTTGTTGTTGCGAACTGAGGAAAAGAGTCTGCAGTGTTATAGTCCAAGGTAAGTCTAAACTGTTAGCAATATAGCATAAGATGCTCAGTGAAATGAAAAATGCTCAACGTTTCATACGTAATCGTTAAAGCTGACAGCCGGAGTTTTCTTTTGCGACGTCAAACCCCAGCATTTGTGATATTTTAGCTCCAAATCGGCCTTGGAGAGCGTTTAGCGTTTGCGGGTGAGGGAGGCAATCAGCGCAGCTGTCACGTTAGCATAGAGCTACATCACTCACAGCCCGGCCGTCCCACAATGCCGTGCAGTTTTTTTATGACCGCGCTATGACAGTCGCTCGCCAGCTGACCTGTAAATAACCGGCGCATTTTCGCTTCTCTCGCTCCACCGCACTTGTGCACTTGCACTGCTCGAGAGCACGGCAGGATCACGCACAGACGCGCGCACACAGACATGTTAACCGTGTTAAGAGGCTGCTTTCTCACTGCACCCTCCCCGAGCATCTCGCAATAAACACAATTGAGTTTCCCGCACAAATCTCATTTGCACAGTTCATTTTCCCGTCTCCTGCCATCCCTTTCCATCTTTATTGCAGCTTTCAACAGCGCTTTGCTCGCCGTACGCTCTCCGACACCACGCCGTTCATTAATACAGTCAAACCTGACCCCCGAGATCAGAAGACTTCCTGTAAGAGAGGAAATGAAAGCTGGAATTAGATGCTCGCACTGGAACAGTGAGAGAGTTGTGTGTACACATGCAGTGCTGGTGATTGATGCGTGCAATATATCATGCGCAGGATCACAATATCATTATCCTGGACACAATAAATCAAAAAACATTCTCAGTCGAGGCAGCGCGGAGGTGGATGGTTTATATTGGATTTTCTTGAGGTGGTTGTAGTTGTGGTTATAGTCGCTGTCGTGACTAACATCCGAAACACAACTCATTTGGTCTCGTATCAGTTCATTTATTATAATAGTAATCATTGCAGGCATTTTTAAACTGTATTGTAAATTGTACAAATTTTAATTATATAAAATGTTTTACTTATTAGTTGTTTTTAAATGTTTATAATTAATTTAAAAAATTGTATATAATTAACGTTTTTGAAGTGACCTGTATGGTGGGTGGAACGTGACAATATTTTTTTTTAAAAACAACAAAAAAAACCCTTTAAATTAAATTTAAAGTAAATAATTAAATTATGTTAAATATTTAACATTTGAAATTGACACCCACATCTTTTAAGCTTTTTTTTTTATTATTATTAAAGTGCTATTTAAATATTTCTTTTACATTTTAATTATTTATTTAAATGATGTATTCATTGATTTAATTAATACATTAAATAAAAATTGTAAAAAAAGAATAGCAGTTAAAAAAACATTTCTCGAAAGTAATTATTTAATGACGTTATTTAATGATTTAAATCCTGCTTTTAACCATTTATTTAGCATTTTTTTATAGATGTAATATTGTCAGATTCCACCCACTCTAGAAAGTTTTTTTGTTTTCCTTTTTTTTTTTCTGAAGTGCACTCGTACTTTATCTTTCTCACTTTTTTTTTTTTTTTTAAACAGGGATCTTCTAACAGTTATTTGTTGTATGATTGGATAAATAAATCATTTAAAAGTAGTTTCGTTCTACATTTTATGAAAATTATGATAATGTCATAAATGGTGTGTTGGAGAGAGTGTACAGAGCTAAGCGCGCGCGCGCACACGGGCGAGTTGTGTGTTTGCTGCAGTGTGACAGCAGGTGATAAATCACCCGTTCATACCAGCGCAGGCAGAGCAGATAGCAGTGCTATTATTACCAGGTTCTGTCTTTTCTCTCCCCCCCCCTCTCTCTCTCTCTCTCTCGCTCTCACTAGACCTCCCTTATTCTCTCTCTCTCTCTCTCTCTCTCTCTCTCTCTCTTCTTCACTGTCCACACAGCGCTGCCATGTAGGGAAGCGATGCAGCCTGTTTCACCGTCCAGAAAGAATGTGCACTTGACAGCACAGATTTTCTCTTTTCTCTCTTCTTTCCCTCCTTATCTCTGCTTTTCTTAATCTTTTCTCTTCTTAAGCATCCTGGCTTTCCTGTCCTACTCAAACATCTCCTCTTGCCATTTAAGTTTTCATTGTGCAATCACAAATCCTGCATTCTTTTTCAGCTCCTGTGTTCTTTGCTCATCTCCGCTTTCTCTATGTTCTCTTTTTTTCTGTCACCTCACTTCATTTTCTCTGTTTTTTTTTGTCTTTCTTTTGCTCCTTTTTTTTTTCCCTCTTATGATCTCGCTCTTTCTAACTCTCGTAGCCTACCCTAATCATTTTTTCCTCCTTCTTTCTCTACTTTGAATGCATGTTAGTCTTTTCTACACTGGATCTTCTTTTTTTTTTTCTTCTTCGCCTCTTCTCTTAAGTGTCTTTGTGTCAGCAGTGTTTTATTGGCCTGAAGGTTACAAATCACATTATTCCTCATCTCGCTCTGCTCTCATGTGTTCTCCATCTCTCTCTCTCTCTCTCTCTCTCTCTCTCTCTCCTTCTGAGTCATGCACTTGGATACAGTGCATGAGTGTGTACAGATGTTGAGCTCCTTTTATAGTAGCTGTTTATTCAGACGCAGATCACCAAAACATAATGAAATGAGAATTTTTCATCACAGCACCCAGGTGTGTACAGAACATCTAGCGAACTTGTGCAGAAAACCTAAATTAAAATCTGTCTTGTGTAGTATCTGGAGTGTGTGCAGCATCTCGAATGATGCACTGATTAAGAGATTCGTCAAAGTTTGGAACGTTTGCAGCAGCAGCAGCTTGTTTTTAGGTACTTGTAGCAAATGTAATGTTGATTCGTGACCGTATTGCAAAGATCAGATGAACGTTTTAAAGTCAGTGCTGCAAGCCTTGTATGTCTGTAGACAAAGTGAATCGGCACTTCCTGACCAATCAGAACGGAGAATTTAACCGAGGGTGCCTTCATACCTACAGCCTTTAGTCAGTTAAAATCAAGCTCTCATTTGTTTTCCCTCTCGGTGCAGTTCGGTTCGTCTGCTCCGTTCATCACGTTCGGGACGAAAACAAGCAAAACGACACCTCCAAAAATCAAGGTGGTCTCGATTCGAATCATCTCCCAAACTCTGGTGATGTACCATTGAAAGTTGAACACATTTTCTGATCCATGCTCTTTCCTTATTTTTATTTCTTTGTACAGTACAAGATTACTGAAGGCGTCCAAAATACGCTTTTGAACAGTTGACATTGAGATGTACAGTATCTGCTACTTATGATCTGTAAATCCTTCATAACGGCTCTAATCTGAGGTGCTGTTTGTTTATTGGTGATTTCTGAGGCTGGTAACTCTAAATGAACGTCTCCTCTGCAACAGAGGTACTTTTTGGTCTTCATGAGAGCCAGTTTCATCTTGGTGCTTGATGGGTTTTTGCAAATGCACTTAACGATACTGCTCTGGTGAGAAATGTTCCAGAAAGGCTGACGTTTGTCTCTTATAATAATAACCTTCTGCTGCTGCTGTTGTCAAAATTAAGTTTTGGGACAGAACTGGCAGAAAGTGGCAGAAACGTTACGGCTCTGGGTTAATGATCGGAAGGTTGGGTGGTTCAAGCTTCCTAACTGGGATATGCGGAAAAAAAATAATTGCACCGTGCTGTAAGGTAGACGTGACAAATAACAATACTGAATCTTAATCTTAACAACTGACTGTTGTTACTTAATTACCTAATGCCGTACGTTATTTCGTAGTTTTGAGTGTCGGAAAAAAAAATCCAAACTTGTCCAAACTTTGGATCCAAATCCATCATGAAATGCTCTCTCCTATGTCACAGAAACATGCAGGGGTTCACACCACAGGATATTCTTCTTTCTGCATTTACTTTTTTGTTCCTACGACGGAAACATCTGACCAATAATTGGAGAGGACGTTCTCACAGGGTTTGAAGTGACGCGTTTTGTTACGCTTGGAAGCGGAGAAACGCTGCAACGTTCACAAGGTGTGGAAGCACCCTAAGGGCAGATCCGTCACCTGATCACGGCTGCAAGGTTTATATTAACGCGTTATCATTTTCCTAGTGGCAAATTGAAAAAAGGTGAGAGAATTTTTGCTAGCTCTCAAAATTCTTGACAATTTTTGGTACAATGTATTGCTACAGACCGTCAAAACTCTGCTTCACCATTACAAACTGTGTACAAACGTTCCAACTGCTGCAGTTTCTCAAGACGTTTTTGATCATGCACCACATAAAAGGCAACTCGTTTTCAGAGATTTTTATTTGCTCATAAACGTCATGCGTATTAATTTAAAGATTAATAAGTATGACGTTTATATAAAAATAAAAATTTTAAATTGGAGCAAAATGGGCATTAAAATGTAATATTTATAAAATCGCGATAATTACAGATTCAAAATATTTATCGAATCAGGATCTGAGTTCAGTGATAATATCGTATGGGGTGGTGACGGGTGATTGCCATCCCTAAGCTCTCTTGGCATTGGTTTGGTTAGGATCGCGAGGGTTGTACTAGCGATTATTAGGAGAACTGTAGCAAGTCTCGTCTAATTATGAGTTAAAATCGTGACGGTTTGGGAAGATCTGTAGTCAAAAAGTGGCAAATCCTAGGTCCTGAATAAACGGCTAAATATAATCTCCCTACATGTTTGTTTAGTCTGTGATTACATTTCAAATCTCTGAGTGCGTGCAAAAGTTTTTTTTTGTTTTTTTCTTTTTTCTTAGGAATAATAATAATAATAATTATTAAATTATTTTATATATTAGATGATAATTATTAATCCTAATAATGGTTCTTAAGTTTTCTACCATTTTGAGACCAGGATAAATTTAATGAATGTGTGACACAGGAAAGTGTTCGGGATGGACGACTTTCTCAACAGCTGTGTTTACTGTAGATGCTGTAAACGGCCATGTTGATGTTCTTTCCTTTTTTCTTTTTTCTCCAGGCTAAGTTTGAAAAATTTGCAGCGTAATGTAAAGAAAATAGAGAGGCTAGTGTGGGAACGTTTGTGTACAGCTTTTTATAGCTGTAAGCAAATTGTTTTTGTGACTGTACTATGAATGGATTTAAAAATGGCGGGAAATGGCTCACACCAATTCCCTGCTGATTAATTTTCCTGTCGCAAGCACATCTCATTAGTTAAGTTAGTTAGTTAGGCTTCTTCGTCAGATTTCATGTTATCGGTGTGTTCATCATGAATAAAGACGCTCTCTATTCAGTGGCGCACTTGACTAGCTGCAGGTTTTATATGTCAGGGTGTGTGCTTTGTGTGCGCGTGTGTGTGTGAAAGGAAAGGGCCAGGTGTTGTGTGTTGTGTGTTCCGCCCGTGTGCACCCGTTGCACTGCTGACTTTTCCTTCTCAGCGTCATGTGTTGAGGCCATTTGCTCTTAATTATGCATGAGCTCCTCATGAATATTTAAAAGACGCCTGAAAATCGCCTCGTCGCTACAGAGGTCTGGGGCGAGACGGAGAGATGATGATGATGATGATGAAGTGAAAGGAGAGAGAGACAGAGAGGGAAAGGACAAAGTTTATATTTTGAGTTTTTTTTTGAACGTGTTATGATCGAGTGCTCGAAGTGGAATTCCACTGACTGTAAAGATATTGATAGGAGCACGTTCAATAGCTCAGCGGTTAAGAGTTTGTTTTGGCGATCACAGGGTTGTGAGTTTAAATCCCAGGGCTGGCACTGGTTCTGCACGCCTGCACTCACTCTTCTGCTGATTCCATTTCAGCTCGCTCACCTTTTGGCTTATAAGAACGTCTGGTCTGAGCTGAGCCAGGCTGAGCTCACTGCTCAAATTTGAGGAAAATAACTTCCAGCATGGATTAGAAGAAGTCATGCAATGCAGTTTGACACATTGATGGGGGGGGAAAAGCTTGGATTTCACAATTGTAAAATACTTCCTTTGGGCGAGACAGCTGTGCTTATTAAAGCATGTTTAGTTTGCTGGTTTAGAGGATTAACTGTGCATGGTCGTGTTGGTCTGATACCATGCTCGTTTAGTTCTACTTCTGCTAAAATAAAAAATACAACACGACTACAACCCTATGTCGTAACGCTAACAAACAGCCATTCCTTAACAGATCATTGCTAGCAGCAATGCACCTCATGGTATTTGAGAAGTCCAGCACTACTTTCTTTCTGCTATCCAATGTAGCTAGCGAACACACTTCATATGCTTGTGTTTTGCAAGAGTAGCCCTTTTGAGTTCTTTTGAGCATTACCACCATCTCCTGGACTGGAGCAGAAGGTTGGAGATAAAATATGAATATCTCTTCAAACATCAACAACACAAGTTACGTTTTAGCATGTAAATGATTTTCGGGTACTTTTTAATTTGGCATCGTTTATAATATTTCATACCATATAGGAAATAAAGCTGCTTCAGCCAATATACATCATTTTTGTTGAAAATCATAATGCCCTAAAATCAAACGTAATTTAATCCAGAGTAAGCTCTAATCAGGAGTCCTAGCTTTAAATGGAAATTGAAATTGTGGGGGGGGAAAAAAAGTTTATTAAGGTTAAAATAACGTACCAGCGTATGTTAACATTAGACGAGTATATAGTGAAGCTGGAAATGCCAGTGAGAAAGTAGAAAAAAGCAACAACAAAAAATAGTTAAGAGAAAAAATGACGATGATCTTTACCCTAAAAAGGTCAAATAGGCCTACAAGGACCAAACGACGCGATGCACATTAATGGTTATGGTAATTAGAATGAGAGAAAGCATACAATTTTTTTTTTTTTTTTTTTTGCTCTCCTGTTGCAAAAAAAAAAAAAGGCCAGGCATGTCGAAAACCGTCAGTGGAAATGTGGCAGTAGACGCTGCCAGCGAACTCGTCCCGACTGCAGAATTGACTCCTTAAACGTAAAATATGGGAACTGCTCATAGGTTTGAGTCTTTGGGCCATTTAACTCGTGTATTGCTATTTTCTTTAAATAATAATAAAAAAAGGAAATTACAAGCAAGTCAGAAAGGAGTATCGCTCAGGAGTTAAAGTGTTTATATCTTAATAGGGAAGAAAAGGTCCGTGATCTGTTTGCTTTTCTAAATCCCATTTGGTTTTCAGCTGGTTGAAGTGAAGGAAGCGAGTGCGATGTGAGTGCTAAATGAATGGAGGTGAAGTGACACACGAGGGCGGGACGGAGAAATGCAATAGCCCTGGCTTTCAGACACTTCCTCCATCTGAATGCTTTCTACGATCATTAAGCGATCACTTGAGTGCATTCTGTCTCTCTCACACACACATCTCACTTTCCATGCTTTTGATGTCTCTCGCATTCTTCCATCAGTTCGTTTAAGCGTGCTTGTTGTCTCGTCCATTTCCTCCCCCCCCCCCTTCTTTACACTACTCTCTGGAGTGGAGTCCAGCCAGCCAGTCAATTAACTTCACGCGATCTCTCATGTTTTTCTTTTCTTCTCTCTTTCTCTCTGTCAGGGTTCTCAGGATGCTATGGGGGCTCAGGATGGCCTCGTCCCCCCACCGTACTCGTCCTTCCCCCCTCCTCCTCCTCCGCCGCCCCAGAACGGGCTGCCGCTGGACTTCGGAGGCAGCGGTATTTACCCCGCAGGGGGCCAGGGGCAAGTGGAGGCGCCGGCAGGGATCGCCAACCCCCCCTCAGCCCCCAGCACTCTCAACACACAAGTGAGTGTTCTCACACGAGCTCGGAGCATATGGTGAAGTAGGGGGCTGTTTGGATAGCTGCTCCCTACACAAGCGGCTCTGGAGGGGGTGGGGAGGTGTGTTGGGGTTGATTGGGTCTTTTACACCTGTTGGAGAACATCACGGTTGGTTGGTAGACAGAAGCGTCAACATTCTACCCAATAAGCATTCTTCCCCTAATACAGCAAATGTGCCTTAACCTGATCATAGAAGTAGATAATCTATTCGTGCTTTATTGACGTTTGTTATGCGCACATGCTTGCGTTCTAGGTCTCGTGCAAATGCAAAGTAGAAACTCAATAAAAATCCAATCAAAGGAAAGAAATGGATGTTAAGTGTTGTGGGAATGTTCCGGTAAAGGTTATATACAATTATAATTGCTTTTAGATGTACTTGTTCACAGGCTGATGAAATCTCCGTTCTGATTGGTCAGTCATTTCTATAATAATTCATCTGGACTTCTATGGCGGCAAATGTTCAGCATAAACATAGTCTAACTTTTTAGTCTCCAGTTCCAAAGCTTTATAGCCTATAGGTATAACAATAACAAAAAAAAAAAAATGAATGTTGAGTTTCTTTTAAAAGGAGATGTTTAACTTGTAATGGAAGGAGTCTCCAATGTCAGCGCTTTTGTACGCTTTCAGCTGAAAAGAACATTTTCAGGGAACTAACGTCACAAGAAAGGCTGATGAGAGCGCGTATTATGTGTATACGTTCATGTAAGCCAATAAAGGAATTTAATGCCTAGCGAACCTTCTACAGCATTTAATTTAACTAAATAGGCAAAAAGTCCAACAGGTTGATCCATAATTAATAATAAAAATCCAATTTCTGTGGAGTAAGTGTAATTATACACCTTGGCATGTTCTGCGTTTTGGGAAATAATCACCTTTTGAGGCGGTAACAGTAACGCAGCTGCAAGTCTGGACACATCACACACGTACACACCGGCTCACTGGTGATTATTTTCCTGGCTCAGCATGCTCCATCACGTTCTATTCCTTAGCTCGCCGTCTCATGATGTAGTACTGAAACAGTTCCGTGACCTTAAAGTGAACTCGATGTGGCGGTGTCCCAGCTTTCTTTTCAATTCACGCTGCCAAGATGCAATTATGAAACAATTCCTCTTGATTTTTAATTCATACAGCCTACATTACTTTTCTTTTTTTTTTTTTCCTTCATGCATAATCATTTTCTGCTTTTATAACGCAGTACTATTATTTTCACCTAACGTCTTGATTGTTTCAGCTGTGGGCATTTAAGGCAGCTCATTTTGTGCTTCAGTGCACAATCTTTTTAAAAAGAAACGTGGTGTGAATGTTGCAATTGATTTCTCCTTTTTCCCCAGTTTCCTTGGTTGAAGCGAATTATGGGATTGTAAGGCTTAACCTTTGCTGTTTTTTCAAAAGGGACACAATACAGGAAAGTTAATGATTATGTTGGGCAAGTGCATCATTTTGATGCGTTAAAATAACTTATTATGCCTCATCTCTCTCTCCCTCCTCGTCTCCCCTTCTGCAGTTATCGGATGGGTCCCCCCAGGCCGAGGGCCAGTGTGTCTCCGGCAGCGGTTCAGGAGTGTCCGTGACCGAAGACTCTGCAGACGGCAAAGTGACCCCAAAACGTCTCCACGTCTCCAACATCCCCTTCCGCTTCCGAGACCCCGACCTGCGCCAGATGTTTGGGGTACGACCTTCTTCTCTTCTCTCCACCGAAGCCCTTCACGATTAGACCCCGTCCTGATTTTAAAGCGTTCTCTGTATTATCCACCAAAAAAAAGTGGCCGATGGAGTTTTGTCGCAGTATCGCCATGACAACAGTTTGAACTGCTGTTTAGAGAGGCATAAACAGTACAGGTGTAAGAATTACTGTTAATAATCGAGCAAAATTAATATCCAAACACTCTGTGTAAGTGCTCCGTTTTTTTACCTTTTTGCTAATAAATATTAACACGCACTGTGCTGTTGATAGCATGAATAACTGTTTATAAAATCATATTTGGTTATTATAATTCTTTAGGACTTGCATTGTGGGCAACTCCCACAACGATTACGTAATGCACTGCTGTTCAAACCAGAGGAAAACGCGAGTCATTTCCAAAAAAGCGTTGAAACATCACCATGGCCATGTCGTTGAAAAAAGGTTTACCTAACAGGGCTTTTGTTTCAGGGCGCATAGGACGTTTTCTGGCGCAGTAAGCAGAAATTGAAAGGACAAAGAAAAAGGGGTTAATGCAGCGAGCCCAGAACAACACTGCCCCCTTGTGCCGAGTTGTCCTGCTCGTAG
>JAOVVB010000011.1:3768704-3784179 GCA_028570985.1 Heterobranchus longifilis | reverse complement strand
ATCGTTGCCCAGAAGTATAGCTTTGCGAGTCTGTTTGCGTCTTGCAGCTTGTAAGCCAGGTGCAATTTCATAGCTGGGTAAGTTTGTGATTGGGATGCTTTCTGTCAACGCGGCTGAAAATACCTGTTTCTCGAAGACTGAAGAGGATTGAACAAGTGTTGCTTGTTCCCTCATCACCTACCTCTCCATGTACAGCCAGAAAAAAAAAAGTCATTTTTTGAGAAGCGCTGACTAGCATGTGTTGCTGAAGAGAGCAGTCCTGCCAGGATATTGAAGAGGAGTGTTAAAACCAAGGAACATTGTTACTACGGTTAACAAGAGTGATTATGATGACCAGTATGTGTAAAAACAACAGATTATTTTCCTGCAGAGCCTTATAGCCTGGTTTGGAGGATATGAAATCATGCACATAAAACTAATCTAACTAACCTTTACATCCCACAAAGCTCCCATAGTCCTGTTTGTATCGGCTCTTCATCATTGCCTAGCATGAACATTTTTCCCACAAGAGCATCTCTGAAACTTTAATGAAGCTACATATTTTAAAAATTTAGCCTACGACTTTCAATGACTCAGATGTACACAGAAATAATGCCTTAAGGGAATTACCGAAAGCAATGATTTTAGTTCATTTTTAATGCTGTAAGTACATCACCCCCTGCTTGCTCTTTATATCTCAGAAAGAGTCATGTGTAAAATAATCTAATAACTACAAAAAATATTATTAGCTTTTTTCCCTTCTACTTTTGCTAGTTAGGGGTTGCGATGGCAACAGGCTGAGATGGTCAGTCCAGTATATACGTCTACCTAGTACTGGGTTGGACTCCATTTTGCCTTCAGAATGCCTTAATTATTTAAGGCATAAATTCAACCAAGTTCAAGTTGTGTTAGAGCTTGTGGTCCATACTGTATTTACATGACAATATCATGCAGCTGCTAAAGCTTTGTCAGCTGCACATCCATCACTACATGCCTAAATGCATTGAGCTGCTACAAGGTGATTGGGTGAGTAGACCAATGCCTTAACAAGTATTTGAACAGGTGCACCTAATAAAGTCGCTAGTGAGTGAATAGTCTCTTCAGAATGTCCTGGATATAACCTGCGAGTTTCTTTTTTTACAGTTCTATTTTGTCAGCATTAAGGTTGGTCTTCAGAAAGGTTGTCTAAACATCTTTAGTGGTGGATGATGTAAAGGACATCCAGTAGTGTGTCATCAGCATACCATTTGTTGGAGAAGCTATGAGATCTAATCAATAAATTAAAAGATTAAGTGCATAGTAAGAACAATAATTGATCATAAAGCAAACCCCAGGAAACTCCTATCATATTGAGTGGATAGCTTCACTGAATTGCACCCAGGTATGAATGGTGTGTGTGTGTGTGTGTGTGTGTGTGTGTGTGTGTGTGTGTGTGCATGTGTGCCCATGGTGCCCTGTGATGGACTGGAATCCCATATTACACCCATGGTATGCTCTGGGTTATTTCTACCTCACCCGATTGTTAAGTTGCCTCACTAAAATACAGTAAATATTGGTGAAAGATTCTTGGCATTTCTCACTGCAGGTACTTTTACTGATCTATAAAAGGCAATACAGCATCACGAAGGCAAACTTACTAAAAATCCCTGGACTTTTAAGGTTGTGGATTGCGGCCAAGTAGAAAAGTGGAATTAGTTGTTCTCCATTATCTCTTATTAAAGTATGTTCCTATGAAATGAAATAAAATTTAATAAAATGTACTCTTGCTCATTTCGACTGCTATGCATTTCCCAGTCTATATATCTTGGGTTGGAAGAGCTAAATGAGCTCTTGAATAGATGGATAGGAAGGGCAGCTTTAAAAGCTCCAATCCAAAGTGGCGACTGAAAGATACCCCAGCCATTATTGATTACTGTCTGAATAGGTCTAAAATGTTTGTGTATTTTTGGTTTTCCCAAAAAGCTTTTTCATTTTCATTAAGGGAAGGGTCTGATGCATTTTATGTGAGTAACTGTGATTCTCAGATATCATTTTCTCTAGAAGGCAAGGTAAAAGTTCATTTTTAAATTGACGCTAAGTAATATGCCTTTAAAGTTTATTACCATACAAATAACTAGATCTCAAGCGTCAAATTCAGGTTCTAAAATCTATATCTTTATATATTTTTGTGATTATTTTGCTGTAAAGCACTTGGTGCTTAGATGAGAAGCTGAATCTGGCAGATACCGTAAACCTCTAAAATTTGGGTTGAGTGACTCTAAAATGTGCTGCCTGGCCAAAAAAAGATTTTATCCAGTCACCTTCAGCTTTGATTACAGTCCACAATTTGGTGGCAAGTTCAAATGTGAAAATGGTTCCTTGTGCTCCCAGAACCACTCTTTCACAATTTGAGTCCTGGGATTTGCCTGTGCCGTCATGGACGATAAACCTCGTAGATGCCATAGCTTGGTCTTTTAGGACATTCAGGTCATCAGCTGATTTCATTTTATTGCCACATAACGTTGCTAAATCTAGACCTGACCAACTAAAGCAACCCCAGATCATAACAATGCCTCCAGATGCTTGTATAGCAGGCACTATGCATGATTCTCAAAAGAAAAAGGCTTCACAGTTTGCTAGGGAGCAAAAAGACTGGACTTTGGAGCAATGAATAAAGGTCATGTGGTCTAATGAGTGCAGATTCACCCTATACCAGAGTGAAGGGTGCATCAGAGTAAGAAGGGAAACACATGAAGCAGTGCTTCCATTGTTCTGGAATAGGGTCAGTGTAGACACATCCAGTCTTTTTTCTCCCTGGCAAACCAATGCCCTTTTTTTTCTAATGAGTCCCACTAACAAGTGGTTTTCTTTCTTTCTTCTTTTTTTTTTTTAAACCATGCAACTTCAAGTGTTTAAATGACAAACACTTTTCAGCATTCATCCTTTTAGGTTTTGATAATGTGTTTAAGGGTTCTGAACCCAGTTCCAGAACACTTGCATGAAAATGCATGTTCCATATGTTTCTTCAGAACAGCTGGGTTGTATTCAACTTTTAAGTGGGACTAAAGCTAGGCGGAATTAATATTTCATAGAATTTGCTTCAAAGGGGGACGACCAGATCTGAGTGGTCTTCAGAGAGCTTCATCAAAGCAAACTGCCTTCCTTAGTTCAAACTCATTAAACATTGGTTAGTTAAAAAAAAAAAAAAAAAAAAGGCAGCACGTGTTCTTAGTAATATTTAGTAATAGTAATATACTGTATATACAAGTTTAATCTGACTGGGATATCATATTTTTTTTAGTTATATTTAAATGTTCTTTTTTTCTAAAGACAACATTATTTTAAATTATTCTTTTTCCCCTTCCTTCAATGCACCAATTTTGTAACTAACCTATTGGACTTAATAAATTTGATGCCCTGAAAAGAAGAAAAGCATCAACTTTCATTCAGTAACAAAGTTGGAGACTTGGCCCACTCCTCTATGCAGAATATTTTAAGCTCTTTTTATATTTTTAACGCTGAATGTATGACCAAGTCTCAACCTCTTGGCAGAAATGTGCTGGAGGAGTTCATGATGACAACAAGTTAAGGTTTTGCCATACTGTGCATAGACTTTTCAATAAGATGTACAGCAAAACATACTTCCAAAAAAAAAAAAAAAACATCTCGGAAAGTACAAAATGTTAAACCTTGAGGCAGTTGGGCACCAACGACAGAAGCCCACATACGATTTCACTCCCCTCAGCCAAGAACAGGAATGTAAGGCTACAGTGGGCACAGGATCACAGAAACTGATCAGTTGGGAAGTAAAAAAAACATCAACCATCCACCCGCTACCCCCCAATCTTCAACCTAGAAGCTTTTCTACTCTCTCTCTCTCTCTCTCTCTCTCACACACACACACACACACGGGGTGGATGTGCTCTCTGAGTTTCAATTTAAGCAGCCAGTCCAGACAGGTCACATTATTGGGCTGCATCAGGCGAAGAAAACGAAAAAGATTTTAAATTAATAAAATTGGGTTATGAACCACATTATTAAATCCTGAAAAGATGGTAGTAAACTGTCAACTTTTTGGTAGAAACACGGTCAGGGAAAGAAAAAAAAAAATCATAAATGCAGATCACATACGCTTTTGGTGAAGTTGCATTATAGAAAAATCACAACTATGTTTAATAGTAAGAGTATTTCCATGCACATAATGTCATGAGAACTCACAGGATTGGGACTAAAATACTGTGTGGACAAGCAAAAACCACTGGTTAGTGAGTATAATCAGAAAGTAAGATGGTCAGATGAGTCCAGACATGATGAGTAAGAAGGGATGTGCATGAAGTGATGCACTCATCATGAATAGTGCATTAAAGAATGATTCTAGGACCATTTTGCTGGGAAAGCTTATATAATATTTTGTATTTAAATGAGTATTTTTAAAACTATTGGGAATTTGGATAGATGGATAGATAGATAGATAGATAGATATGGATGAAAAATCCTCACGAAGCAGCCTCTCAGTTAATCCAGTCTCCTTTCAGAGCTTAAATCCCTCCCTGGTGAATTAGTTTGGTAATCATACATATGATAGCGGGTCTGAGAGAGCTTTGGAGCTGCTTAGATGGAAACTTGGAGAGCACAGCGGCCCTGAAACTAATAAGGATTTACGGAAGGGTGCTTACAGGCTCAGTATCAGTATTTGGTTATTTACTTATTTATTCATTTATTTATTTATTTTTGACTAATGGGATTATTTAAATAAAATCCACTTCATTTCTAGAGCCCTTCTACAGTAGTTACTGCAATGAAATCACAACTTCACAGAAAAGGAAAAAAAAAAAACTGGGACGAGGGCAAAGGAGACAGTAAAATCATGACAAATATTATTATAAAAGGCCCTCAACATAAATGTCCCATAATAAAAGTTTTCTTTTATTGTTTCTTTTTCCTCATCTTTGTCTTTCGGCTGTTCCCTTTCAGGGGTCGCCACAGTGAATCATTTGCCTCCAGCTAGCCCCATCCTCTGCATCCTCTTCTCTCACACCAACTACTTTCATGTCCTCTCCCACTGCATCTATAATCTCCTCCTTTTTAGTTTAAATAGATCTCTAGACAAAGTGTTTTAGTAAGTGATTGGACAACACAAGCCTCCACTAAAGATCCAGTGCTCCTTGGCATGGATTTTTACAAATCTTTGTACCTGTTCTAATAGGGGGGAAATACCCTTAAAAAATGTATACACTGATAAATAATTTATCATATAATAATAATAATAAAAATAATAGTAGCATTGTCCAAGCAATATTCCTTCAGTTAGTATTTAGATGATGATGGTTGAGAGTATTGTCTACCACAACAATCTACAATCGTCCATAGATGTTCAGCTGGGTTGAAAGCTGACAATTGTGAAGGGTGAAGCATATAATTTTACATCATTTTCATCTGCCTCAATCCATTGAGTGTTGTTGAGTGAAGCCGTTGTTTCTTGTGGGTTGGACCAGATTCATGGTGGATAAGACCATGCACATCACACCACAGTAGACTGACTGACCATTCACAATTTAAACAAACAAACAAACAAATAAATAAATACTTTTGCATTTGCCATTATTCAAGACCATCAAATGGCAAACCAGACACGACACTGTTTATCTTGCTCTCTCATTTAAATTGTTTATAAGATGTAAGCAATGTTAGCATCTGCTCGAAATGTTTGCATCAGCTATCAGAAATAAACAGAAAAATGAAATTTCACATAATATCGTGAAACTGACGGATTAATCATTCACAAAACAGTATGATTTCCCAAAAGTATTGTAAAGTGGTAGAGACAATGCTAAGTGTGATTCCTTAAGGCATTAAAGCCTTAAGCAAAACCCACGCTTCTATTCACTGAATAATCTGCATAGTTTGCCACTTGGGATTTTAAAATTAACATGCACTGTACATTGTGAAAAAGAGATTTTTTTTCTATATTAGCAAGGCAAGAAAGCATAAAGGTAAAATTAGAAAGGATTTTCGAGATCATATAAATATAATTGAGACTGAAAGACTGCTGTTAGGAAACGATTAAGTGGCATTAAGGGGGGGATCTCAACTCCACACAAGAGAAGTTTAAAAAAATGAGAGGAATAATAATGAAAAAACCCTCAGGTTCGCAGGTTTGCTTTTTTTTTTTTTTTTTTTTTTTAGTATATTATTATTTGAAGGCTCCCACTGTGTAACAGAATGTTTGCACATGTGCACAGATGGATGGAAAGCAGCATTTAAGACACACCATGCAGTGCAATACCACAAACTGCAACACAGAGGATTTAAAAAAAAGGATTCTGGAGTTGGATTCAATGATGGTACAAATCAAGTAAAAAAAAATAAATAAATAAAAAAAGGCACGCCCACTTATGCATTATGCATTACCCGCCGTGTACCGATGTCTTGAGTGTTGGTCGGGATATGGAATTCAGACTTTGATTTTCTGTTGAAATCATTCCTAAAATTCTTAGAAATACCTATTGTTTTTGCATGTACATATACTGTACAGTAAGTGTTGTACCATACTGACATAGAGAAGCTCTTTCAGTAGGTCAGGGGATTCGGATGCAGATCCGCAAAGTAGTTCTAAAGCTCAAACAAATTTAGCTGAGAAGTATCGATGATAACTGGCTATAAAAAAAGCTTTAGTTCAGCGACTATAGCTTCCTAAACGTGAACATGTCCAGATTCTCCTGGTGTTTGTTAAGCCAATCACATCCATTCAAGTCAATTGTTAAGCTGAAGGCAGCTCATCAGACCAGACACTAACTACAGGGTTAGAAGCAATAGCTTAGAAAGAGTAAAATAATCTCACAAGCTTTCACAGATGTTTCATTTTATTCACGCTTTCTGGTATTACAAGTATGCATTAAAATATGCAGTACTCAGACTCATCAGCAGGGCATAGCTCCAGACACACAGGTTCCCAGTAGTGAAAAGGAAGTTGTGTTGTGCAGTTGTTGTTGGAAATCTTTTCGGAGTCTTTTGACAAAGAGAAAAAGTATTCATGGTTTAGTATTGTTCCCGCTCTTATAAAATCGGTTGTGACCAGGAACCAAGTTTAGAAAAGGAGGCAGAACAATTCCTTTCCATACCCATCCCATTCCCCCGATCTTACACCACCTGATGCCTCTTGTGGGGAATGTTAAAGAAGAATGTGTTCAACTGAGAAGATCCGCCCAGAATCATTCCTGCATTATGCAAATAAAATCGTCTCCTTTGGCTGAAGTCTGTAGTAACCTTTGTTCCGGGAATCTGGGTTGAGAGTCTGCATAAACGATATGAACACTGTCTACAGCAAGAAATATTTAATAAGAAATAAACTCGCAGATGACAATAATGTAATATAGTTTTTTCAATTCAGTATTGTAGATTTTGGCACATACTGTATTAAGTTAAGCCTTTATTTGTCACATATACGGCACAGCGAAATTCCTTCTTCGCATATCCCAGCATAAGTGGGGTCAGAGCGCATGGTCAGCCATGATACAGCGCCCCTGGAGCAGATAGGGTTAAGGGCCTTGCTCAAGGGCCCAACAGTGGCAACCTGGTGGAGCTGGGGATCGAACCGACAATCTTCTGATCAGTAACTCAGTGCCTTAGCCCTCTGAGCCACCACCTCCCCTAAAAAGAAAACTTGCAACTTGACAATATGTTTTTTTTTTTTTTTACAAACATTAAAGATTGCACATAAATATGGCCAAAGTATTTGGAACTTAAATTTGAAATGTGTTGCAACATTAAGAAACAAAACATAACCATGTTTTGTCTTATTTCTGGCCATGAACTAATGCTGAAGCATTAAAGGATATATTAAAGTTGAATAAAGGATTCAACTGAGTCTCTATCCTCCACCTTTGGTAAAACATAATTTTTATATAACTGGACTTAAAAAAAATTTTATTCTCCTGAACTAAAAGCCATCTAGATTTAAACTTATATTTAAGCTATTTAAAGAGAGTCCTGGGTTTTCATGTGGATTTGACGATTTCTACCAGTTTTACCAATATTTACCACCATCCACCAATTATTGCTGAATGAAACCAGGTGAATGAAAAAGACATGAAATCCTAAACAAGGTATTTAATTATTTGTTCATTTATTTATTTATTTATTTATTTATTTAATATTGGTACTTAGTGATAAAAACTTAACAGAACTTGCC
The DNA here is from genome assembly GCA_028570985.1 of Heterobranchus longifilis. Classification (NCBI taxonomy): domain Eukaryota; kingdom Metazoa; phylum Chordata; class Actinopteri; order Siluriformes; family Clariidae; genus Heterobranchus; species Heterobranchus longifilis. The sequence continues at coordinate 3,776,030 of JAOVVB010000011.1, read as the reverse complement.
TATACAGTGAGTGTGTGAGGCAGGAGTGACATTTATCCCACACAAACCTGTATTTGTACTGTACACTAGACATTAACAATAATTTTTGCACTATTTACATTCTCAAGGTGTTTTTAAAAAACTGTACATCTGTACATAAAAACAAAAAACAAAAAAAAAACATACTTTGATTCTGACTCGGTTATGAAGATGGCGAACAGGCTGGAACTCCAGGCTATCATTAGGCTTACTAACAGTCTGGAGACTGAATTTCAACAAAACACATGAAGATCGATTGTTTAAATGGATCAAATAATAACATTGCCATCCATTTCAGTCTGCAGTAATCACCTAACACTGAGGAACTGATCACATTGGGCTGGAGCATACGTGGTGGTAATTTGCTGGAGGCGTTTATGAGGTCTCACATGGCTAAAATTGGTGCAGCTCAGGTGTGTTCTCGGGCTTGTTTAATTCAGTATTAGTGTCAGCAGGATGAATGGAAACCAATGAGAGATTTTCTTCCCTCCTGAAGACAATAAGCATAAAAAGGGACAGGTTAGATTTAATCTCTCCTGAAAGAGAGATAAAATCTCTGACATCTAAACAAAGCACATAAATTTGTTAAGCTAAAAGTTATTCCAAAGAGGTCAAGTTAAAGTCTGTGTGATTATTTTTGATACAATAAGGATAACAGGCAAAAAACATCAACAGGTTGGTGGTGTAGGTTTTTTTCTAAACCACTCAGGCCAAGATTTTCCTGGCATAATCTCACACAGATAATAAACATGGAGTGTCTTTTTCCATTGTAAGGCAGCCACTGGGAACAAGAAAAGGAATTAACTTCTCGTGTTTGGTGTAAATTAATCAAGTTTTTGGCAATGAAATCAGCTTGACACAATGACATGGAGCTCTTGGCTATCATTGCAAACTAGCTCAAGAACCTCTAATGGCAAAATACTCACAAGCTGTTGTGACATGAGACTGAAAGTGGTGGAATACATTGAGTCCAATTAATGACATGAGGAGCAGCTGATGTTGTTAGCTTGGAGATTGCCTGGGCTAATGTCTGGATTGGAGAGATCTGGGCCCGTATTCACAAAGCTTCTTAAGCCTAAAAGTTGCTCCTAGTGATGAAATTCTAAGAAAATTCTTAGAATGATGAAATTTTCTTAGAATTTCCCCTTAAATTTAGGAGTAGGCTTAAGAGCTTCTATAGCAGAGGACAAAATGGTGGAAAGAAGAAATATTCTCTAAACACTAAAAGTAAAAGTAAACACTGCTCTTCTGTCCAGTTTGGTTTTCTTGTTGTTTTACTTCCTTCCATCTCTCTTGGATTGTTGACTACATACCATCCAAAAGTGCAACTTAAATAGACTCTCCTGCAATCATGTAAATTGGTTAAAGGTGAGCTATTCTGCTCCCATCAATCTAAAATGGATTACAAGTAATAAAATCAGTTTGGTAAATAAATGTAAGAACTTCAATATAGTAACTACTGTGTGGAAATTGGTTGCTTCAAAAGTAGGCTGATTTAATTACCTTTAAGATATTTATCCTAGAAACTTTTCATAAAGTAGCCTGTGGTCATGATTTCCTCATATACAAACATGATTTCACTGTCTGTTCTATTATAATGTATTCTATTTTAGAGAATAGAGATCAGAAGTTATTTTTTTTATCAACCAATCACAGTTCTTGAATTGCTGCATCATCCCTAGCAACGGGGTCAACTTTCCTCACTCAGAGTTGCTCTAAAAAGTTTTCTAAATCACTTTTAGTCTAGGACTCCCAGCTAGGACCTTTTAAGCTAATATATGAGCTCTCTGAGAAAATTCTAAGAAGCTTTGTGAATAGGGGCCCTGATCTTGCTCTATCGGACTTTCATCTGCTTGGTCCCCTGAAAGCAGCCCTACGAGGACTTAGGATCACATATGATGAAGGAGTGAAGACTGGTGCATTCGTGGCTTGCAGCTCAGCCTAAAGCATTTTTAATGAGGGACTATGATCAGATTGACAGATGGGCAAAGTGTATTGAAAAGCAAGTAGATTATGTAGAAAAATTATGTATTTATCGTCTCTTAAAGTTAATTAAAATAAATTCTACAGCCAGAGTATGGATAATGTTTGACTCACCCTTGTATAACGTTGTATTTCCTGAGGCAGTTAGCGTTGCAACAGCAGGCGATTAGCATTCAAGCAGTTCCTACCATCAAACTAGCTACCATGTGAGACATCGCACACAAAGTTGTTGTTAACTCAGTCTGGTCTATTACAAAACCCGTAGCTTCTTTCGATGATTGACTGCATGTAACGTACGCTAAGGTGTTTTAAATGTAGTTAGGCACTTTAGGATAAAAACGATACAACGATCAGCACATGGCTGCTTGCATGTCTTATGTGTGTATTTTTTTTTTTCCCCAAGCATGCTGAAGAATGTGTGTTTTAGTCAATCATGTTCCTCGATTTGACCCGTTTCCTGCTCTTTGCTTGTCACAGCACTGCGTCCATGATTATCTTTTTTAAACCATGAGTGTGTCTGTCTTTTTTTTTATCCCCCCCCTTTTTTTTAAAAATCATTTTCTAAACTAGCGGTATATGCCACTGATTCTTAAAGCTCATGAATGTACATGATGATTCCTGTTCACTGTCGCAGGCAGTGCCATAACGCTGGTTGGTTCTTCATTTTGCCTGTTTTGACTCTTCTTTTTTGTGGACTTTTTTAATAGAGGGTCGTCTCTTGCTTGAAGTGTGTGAATCCTTCTTCGTCTTAGTGACCTTTCAACGCATGTAGACTGTATGTGTGTGTGTGTGTGTGTGTGTGGAAATGGATTCTTTTTCTCTCTTCTTCATAGACACTCATGATTTTAGGTTGTTTACTCAAGACGTCAGCGCTTAGGAGCGTATCGGCCTTTTTTTTTTTTTTTCCTTTTTTGAGATCACCAGAATGTTTTGCATGGTGTATTATTTTTTCCGAGGCTGTGTGTAGTCTTGTGTTTGGGGCACTGGGAGAGGGGGAGATACTTTAGTGATGGCGGCTGAATCTGTCATTTGTCTTTTAGAAGTGGTGTAGACGTGTTTTTTTTAAGTGCATGATGCCTGGAGGACTCTCTATAGCTCCCCCTAGTGTCCATGGCTGCTTGTATTGGCTGTAGCTGGCATGGGTTTCAGACACTCCCCCTTCCCCCCTTGCCTTAGCCATCCATCATACCCTACCCACGCGGCTCATGGGGAGAGGCCATGCTCGCGTCGGAGCTGGGTTTTGTTTCTGCATGACCTTTTTTTTTTTTTTTATCTTCCTGCTGATTGCTCTAGTAGAAAGTAGTAGAGTCGAAGTTTCATTTTACTACATGTTTTCCTGAACAAATCATCAATTCTTTGGGGGGAAAAACAGGCTTAAACTTTGGGTTTGTGGTTTAATTTATGACCAATGGCATGTCCTCTTTTTGATTGAACATTGCATTTTGTGACAGCATTTTCCATCACTTCTTGTTTATTTGTATAAATGTTTTGGGGGAGGGTTCAAGAGAGACAGCTGAAATCTTCATATCTGCCCTTTTTCTCTCTCTTTTCCCCCTCCTTCCTTTTTTCCTGCTCTTTCATTCATCGCTCTTTTTTCCACAGATAAGGTGCCGATACTAATTAGAAGTGTTCCGTTCTGTTTCCACTGTTAATCCAGTGTTCTAGGATACAACCATTTTAGAACGAATTGTGCACAAAATAAAACAGGAGTTACAGTACATATATTATGTAACGCTAATAAATTGTCATTTGAGCACTTAAGCTCACCTCAGAGGGCATACCAAAAACTTTTAAATGGAAACAGATGGTAAAAAAAAAACACACAAAAAATTTTTATTCCTGGATAATAAAAAGGTTATGGTTAATGTGGAAACTGCCCTGCTAGTATGAATCAGCAGGAAATACAGGCTGTGTATTTAATAGTACAAATAAATGGTTTTAAATGATCAAATTACTCAAACATTGTCTTGCCTGTTTTTTTTTTTTTTATTTAAATAATAATGAAATAATAATAATCAAATGTTGTGGTAAATGTTTTTTGGAGAGAATTGTTATAGTTACCAAGTTTTCTTTTTACTGTTTTGTTAATTTCTTGTCACTAAAAATACCTGTCTTGCTACCCAACATTTAGCATAGCAAATGCTGAGATAAAGGTTTTCTAGCTCCTTAGCAAGTTTCATTTCTATGCAAATGCCTAACAATTAGGAAACCACAACAAGCTAGCCAGCTAATATTTGCCACAGAAATTATTTGCTAAAGGATTTTGAAGGGAATCCTGCTAGCAAGGAAAGTTAAAATAACAGACTTCAGGCTAAAACTGGGGAAACTAGTTAACTAGCTAATATTTAGCAAAGATTTCTTGTGGTAAATGAATTTTGGAGAGAGTACCATAGGTAATGTTTGCTAGCTAATTTTAGCATTTTTTAGCCAACTAGCACTTACCAAAATGGCAGCATACTACAACTGATAAGGATTTCTAGATTCTAGAAAATGCTATTTGGTATTGTGCTAGTTCTTACAAAGCTACCGGCACCTTTTCAGTGGAAATAGCTCAACACAGTTTTTTCCTTTGTCTGTCTCACTCTCTATATACTTATCTATCTCTGTCTGTCTAACACTCCTCTCTCTCCCTTTCTCTCATACCCCAATCAAGCCCTTTTCCTGTCTATTTCACCCATACCCCTGTTTCAGCCCTTCATGTCACCGTCTGCACTCCTCCATTGAATGATATCATTTTGCTTTCACCCGCTGCTCGTAAATGTCCATTAGCTGCATTCATCTTTCTGTTTTCATCACTATATTCACCCACAGTCATTTGTAGAGTCTTCCTTCCGCCTCCTTTTCCTGACTCAAGGCTGCTATCTTCATGCATTTTGATCATGTATTTATGTGAAAGCACTGAATTATTCAGTGAAGCAAGCACTTCAAGCGCTTTAGTCACTTCATCCTGTAAACGAGACTAACACACTGCCTGTTTGTTTCTTAGCCTCCCCACATTTCAAACCTCAGACGGTGACCTGAAATGCATTCATTCTGAAACGTTTACTCACCTGCCGTCATTTTAATCCTTAAGTGCTTCTTTTGCTTCCCTGGGTTTTCTTTCCTCTTCCAAAATTCATTCATTGATTTTTCTCTTGCTCTCTTTCTCTCACTCTCTCTCAAACCTAAATATACTCTCATTGTTATATTAGGCATTTTTTTTTCCTTTGGCCATTAGCCTACTCTGTTCATATTACATTTTTTTTTTTTATCCTAAAATTTTTTTCTTTCTGTTTCCCTGACGACTTCTGTGTTGTTGTTATTGTTATCGTTGTCAGTCTCCACGGTAACCGCTCGCGTGTCGTCATGCCGTTTCCTGGCACATGGTAAGTGTGTGTATGTACGGCTTCATTCCTGAACCACCCCACAAACTCCAAACTCAACTTCCTCCCCTTACACACACCCTCATTCTCCCTCACCGCCTGCTAAAACCCACCTGACCTTCTCTGTGGTCTTTTGCTCTATTTAGTTTCTTTTTTTTTTTTTTTTTCCACTCTCACAAAGTGCGATGCAAGTCGCACAAGTTTTCATCATGCGAAGGTCCATCTTTAAATCTTTCCTTTTTTTGGGGACAATAATGCTAACTGCAAGTGAACATGCATATAACTATGCTGCTTGCAAGACAAGATTACGGCGACCACAGCTTTACCCATGCAAATAGTGGAAAGGTTTGAATTGCATGAAAATGCATAATAAACTATTCTTAATCACAATTATTTACCCAAAAGCAAACCAACCTTCTCTTTTACATTTTTACATGTATGAGGGGAGTTCGAGTCAAACGCTAATACACTTATCCCAGTGTTTCACTAGTGCTTGTATACCATCAAAGTTGGAAGTTTTTTTCAGTACACCGAAGCCACGATCATGTTTGAAACGCCAGCCTCCAACGATCTCCTTTAATGACCCAGACTTGTGGAAATGTCTTGTAGCGGTGTCAGAACTATAAGGAGGGATCTCCTTCCAACTGAGTTCCTGTAATATACAAGTGGTATTAGTGAATGAATGTGTGCATTTCTTACAGACAGATCAGACAAATTATCTGTCGATTTTAAAGGGTCAAGCTTTCATCTCACTGAATTTTTACCGGAACAAGTGCGGTGCCACCTTGGCAGAGATCGTCATTCACAGACATACTGCCTTCTTTAAAAAAAATTTTTTTTCCAAAATCTTTTACTGCCACTTAGAGTTTCATCACCATACCGTGCTTGAGGTCTTCTGTCAATTTCGATTGTTTTTTTTTTTTTACACCTTTGTTCACCGGAAAGTTCATAACAAGTTCCGGTTTGACTCGGACGCCCCTCGTATTATGGCTATATATCAGATGTATATAAAATTTTAAGTAAGAAATAAACATTAGCCATAAAACATGTGCCCAGATGGTGTGATGGTATTACCACCAAGAAGAATTTTATAACATGTTGAAATGTTTGATTCTTCTTATACCACAGTGATTTGCCCACAGTTATTTTATTTATTGAAGAAATAATCATTGTAATTTTTTTAGGTACATTTAATGGTGTGTAATATCTGTGAATTAGTTCTAATCACTATACTAGTTATATAAAACAGTCACTCCCTCACTTTCTTTTGATGATGAGACGAGATAGATAGATACTTTATTGATTCTGAAGGAAATGAATTATAGATAATAAATGTACAAAATAAATTCCAGATTATGGCTGAGCCTGGAGACTCTGTTCATAAAGGTCAAATATTTCCTTAAAGAAGTTTTTTTTGACAGTTAATTATTAAACATGGGTGATGTTGCACGCTCACTATACTAGTCTCTATGTTACTATATTTGTTACTATAAAAATAATACCATATTGTTAATGAGCGCAATACTATAAATCTTGCAGCTGAAACCGATGTAATAGAAAGTTAATCCTCAACTTCTGACCAATCAAAACTAAGAATTTTGCATCACTCTGTTTTATAAGGTCACTTATACCAACTAAGCAGTGGTACGAAGCACTGTTTATAATCTAATTGACGAATTTTGTATTTTATTAATAAGAATTAATTGTATTTTATTGATAAGAATTAATTTATTCATAAAAAGAATCACAAAGAACCCTGTTAATGTGTCTTAAATCCGGTTTCATAACCGTTCAGCTGTCCAGCTTAAACGTGGGTCGCTTTTCAAAAGCGCAGTTCGGTTTTTAGAAACCGCTGCAGCAGCTATTTGCGATGAACCCGGTGGGCGTCGTGCCATCGTGTCTTCCACATTCGCACGGTAGCCGCCTCTCCGAGTCGAGTCCTGCTGCGATGTTTTGTTCAACA
>JAOVVB010000011.1:3753779-3768241 GCA_028570985.1 Heterobranchus longifilis | reverse complement strand
AGGAAGAGCTAAATACATTCTCTCTCTCTCTCTCTCTCTCTCTCTCTCTCTCTCTCTCTCATACACACACACACACAAACGCACACACTGAAATTGTCTCTCAGGCGATATTGCTCCCCTTATATTCACAGAGGGGTGATTTCTGTTTTTATATTTCGCTTGTGTTTTGATCTTTCGTGTGTGTGTGTGGGGATGTGTGCGCGCGTGTGGTGTATGATGACGGTGTTTGCATATTGGTCTTTGGTGTGTGACGGATCAGTGTCAATGCCTGCCAGTGTTTGGCCTTCATGATTTGATTTGTTGTGTCATGTGGCATATGCATCTCTCTCTCTTTCTTTGTCTTTCCCTTTCACTCTCTCTCTTTTTTTTTTTTTTTTTTTGGTTGTTCCTCACCTTTTTTCCCTTTGTTGCTAGCTCTCAGGAACCAATCACATGCTTCCTTCTGACACACTTTGGCATTCAACTTTATTTCTAAATAATCTGTCGCTCTTTTTTTTTTCTATGCCTTTCTCACGTTTGTTTCTTCATGTACGCCCTTCTCTCTGAATGTGCACTGCGTCTTTCTTTTCTGTTCTTGCATCCCTTTCTCCCCCTCCCCTCTCTCTCTCTCTCGCTCTCCTTTTCTCTCTCTTCTTTTTGTCTCTTTCTCTCTCTCTCTGTATTGAAGCGTTATGAAAAGGGGGGGGTGAGGTCTGGGCTGCGAAGTGTTTTGATTGGTCCATATGCTGCATCCGATGCTTGCTGATTGGCTGGCGTTTGCTCATTCCCGGTCGTGTACCGAACCGTAATTGGCTGAATGTGATTGCGCTGAATGGTGTGCGTTTTCTGAATCTCATCATGTTTGAATCTTCGTCCCTCTCTCTCTCTCTCTCTCTCTCTCTCTCTTTAACGCTCTCTCTCTCTCTCTCTCCATATTTTAGAGACGGAATGCACTGTTTGTTCCTTTGCTTTGATGCCGATTTATTTCTGTTTTTTTTGTGTTTTGTTTATTGATTCTGTGTTGGTTGATCAGTGGGAATGCCATGCATGATGGGGAAAAAAAATCTTTAAGCAATATAAGGGAATATCATCGAGCTCACAATTTCTGCTTAAACTCCAAATATCCTCCTTAAACCAAACGAATGTCACAGGATAATGACCTTTTCAAGTTGATTTTTGATGCATCATGTGCAGAGCTTAGTTCATAGTTTGTGTAACGAAGTACTAAAAAATTCCCATCAGCTCCATAACCTGAAAGTAAAATGAGTAAATTAATATTAATGCATATATATATATATATATATATATATACACATTTGTTGTACATAACAGTAACGCGAGTATGCAGGATCAGTTTGTTAAATGTTATGATGATAGCTCTGGAGCTGTTACACTGAGCCGTTCATCTGTTTCTCTCGGCGGTCAGGTGAACAACGCTACAGCTCGAGTGATGACCAATAAGAAGCTGGTTAGTCCATATGCTAACGGAGAAGGACTCAGCGCTCTGCCTTATGGTAAAGTACACACATACACACACATACAATATGCAAGGAAAAAAATAAATAAAAAATTCACCAACAAAGCATACATTATACTGAGGGCATGCCGAAGGAAAAGAAAAAACACATCTGCTTGTCAGTAGAAACCAAGTGGGTGGAACTTTATGCCTCGCGAAATCTCTTTCTCTGACATTTTTTAAGTTTTGTAGTTCAGTTCTGATTTTCATCGTAGCGACGCTGGTGTCTCTAATCACCTACTAGCTGCAGTACTTAAAGACTTCAAATAAAGGATTTCTGGACCATTGTCATTATACAGTATATGAACGATGATTGCACCTCCAGTGCACCAGTCCATTTACAATTTAGTAAAAGTTATTCTTGGTTTGAGAAATTGAGCCTGGTTTAGAGAGCATTGCTTAATCCGAATGCTTTTACCCTTTCTTTGTCAGTTGAACCCATTTCATGTAAATTATGTCCCCATATATGCACCTGGAGTAGAAGGATTACATCAAATGTGGAAGGTAACTGGGTACATTAACTTCATCACGGCACTTAAGTTCTTAATTCTAATATCAGTACTTGTACCTGACTACATTTCTACATGATATTGTTTTAAATGTCAGCTGTGATGTGTAGTATTTGAAGGGGGAATTTCGCCACCTGTTGAGAGAGAATAGTTTTCTACGAAAAAAAATGTTACTGTGAGCTAATACAAGCCCTGTACTTTTGATACATACTTCTACTCAGGTGCACAAGTAAATGGAGGACTTGTACATTTACCTGAGCAATATTTTTTCATAGCGAATCTCTACTTTTACTCAAATACAGTATTTGTGTACTTGAGAGAGTTTGAGGTATTAAAATGCATTATGTTAGGGATATTTTAGGCGCATTAACAGGCACACGTTGAAGGAGCTCTGAGACCTGTATTAACTTGAAATAATAAAATATGGGACCTTTTAAAGAAGTCATTTAGTCAGCATCTAGTCTATTGCTTTTGATAATATTGAAGATTATTAAATCTGAAGATTCTGCTAGCGCTCTACACCTTACAGAGGCCACTGTGTATATGGTCACTTGATATGACATTAGGGTGAAAGATTTTTCTAAAACAAAAGTAAACACATTTAAAGCATTTTTTTTTTCTCCCTTTTTTTTTGTCTTTCGCTTGTCCCTAGTAGCTGGCTGGAAGCTGAGCCCAATGGTGGGTGCGATGTATGGGCCGGAACTCTATGCAGGTGAGGTGTCGAGTATGTGTTGTCTAACTGCATCGAATCTGTGCAGACATTAATGCGTTTTACTGTGTGCTTATTTAAGCAATAAAGTCGCATTTGCATTTACAGTTCTCCTTTACCCCAGTGTATTACATCATCCAATATGTGGTTGGCATCCCATGTTTGCCTTAGAGCTATTAGTCTAATAAAGCTAACAGAGACTGCAGCAATCTTCTGTTCCCACGTAGAGACATTATAGGGTTGAATCACACAAAAACTGTTTGCTTTATTGGATTTTTTGTACCTAGGAACTGCTGCTGTGATAATACCGACTGTTCTGCATCTTATTCTAAGACACACTTAGTCACATTTAGTACTGATTGCTGTTCTAGTGCACAATGAAGAAAGAAATGATTTCTAATCTACTGGCTATCTTTGCCCAGAAAAGGTTGACCTTTGAGTCTGGCTTCTCTCGAGTTTTTTCTTCATGTCTTCTCATGGAGTTTTTCCTTGGCACCATCACTATGGGTTATGGCTTGCTTTAAGGATTTAAATCCATATCTGTGTTTCTCAAAAGCTGCTTTGTAAAAACGTCTTAAAGTTTTATAAACTTAAGTGTTTTAAATAAAATTTAAATGAAATATGCACCTGCAAACAGAAATTAAAATAAAAAAATCATATGGCACTAAAAATGGCTAACGGGAGAGTTGTGGAAATAAAATTTTTGATGAGCTTGATGAATTTTTAATCTCAAAGATCAGATCTTTTATCTGACAGTTCAACAGTTTTGAAATTGGCTCAATAATTAAAATTTAAAATAACGGACTCTGATTTATTCATAACCCTTGTTCTGTTGTCAATTATTATTATTTTTATTATTATTTATTTATTTTTTACGAATAAATCAACTTCCTGTCTCTCAGTTCCAGGCTTTCCTTACCCCACAGCTGCAGCGGCGGCAGCGGCCACTACAGCCGCCACCTTCAGGGGTGCTCACCTGCGGGGGCGCGGCCGGCCCGTTTATGGCGCCGTGCGTGCAGCTATACCGCAACCCGCTATTCCAGCATACCCAGGGTAAGACAGACTGACGCACACTTTCCCTGTAGGATTATTAGCTTTAATTTAAACCAGTTTGGAAGGCCAACAGCTTTTACAGTTCTAAATGTTTTAACACTAGGCCCTTGAATACCTAGATGAGGTGTGTTGTGTTATGTAGATTGTGCTGTACAGCAGTCTAGCAAATTACATTGGACAGGTCACGTACCTGATTCACAAGCTCGCTAGTAGTCACAGAGTGCTACTTTTTAAATCGTTTAAACTTATGAAAGCTAATTAAAGGAAGTGATTTAAAAAAATTTAAAAAAAGTCCAATATATGCAATTTCCCATTTACCTCAGATGTAGCTGAGTCTGTAAGTAGTTTCTTTGGTTTAACGCTGGAGCTCTGAGATGAATGTAGCAAAAACAGATGATTTTTGAAACAGATGTGGTTTGAAAATTAGCCATGTAGCATCCAAATGATTAGCAGTGGTGATTCCTCCGACCAGTCGCATGAAACTCATAAACCTGTTCTTTCACACTATCCTGTCATTAAATGTACAGTATTTAGAGATATTACATAGAAAATCCTGGAAGAAGTAGCAGAGATTTCTGGTGTCTTTGGTGTTAGTGCAGCTAGATTGCTTTGCTAATAGATATTGCATTATTTAACTTGTGAAAATATTTAGCTTTAGTAGTTAATAAATAGCTACGGTACTTTGCTGAATATACCACACTCGCGCAACAGTAGTAGCTCCAAGTGTTAAGTAGCGATAAGCAAAGCAGGGCAGGTTTCTTAGTCTTAAAAATAAAAAGAATCTTAAAAATATTCAAAAGTGAAATAATATAATGTTCTCTTTGTGTTTCAAATTTCGCTAATTTTCCTTAACCAGTCAATAATCCATGGTGACATGAGACTTTAACATTGTGACATTTAAGTTTTATTTAAACATCTTAATGACCAAATCCCAACAAATTATTTTTGTACGAAAAATTAACGAAGCCCAAATAGGTAGTTTTTAAACAGAATCAAAACAAAACAAAACACTGCTCTTGTTTCTTTCTATTCATGTGGCTACTAATGGTACAGAGAAATATCCTGCAAAACAAACATTATTCGTTAATAAATGTTTATTCAGATAAGTTCTTACTAGCAGTTAATCAGTTAGTGATTAATCCATCTCTAGTCCTCAGGAAAAACGGACTATCACGACTATTTTGCATTTACATGTAAAACCTTTATGAGCACATTAGTCTTGGAGCTCCAGCCCAAACCCGAAGTATAAACATAGCGCATACACATTTGAGGTAAGTGGAAAACTGTATGAAAGGGATTTTAAATCGGACTGCGTATTGCCTCAGCTGTTCGCAATACAGATTAAAACAGGTTTTTAAATTTAGTTTTCCACGTACTTGCACTCTGATGACTTGTGCATGTTGCATGTGTTATTTTTGGGGTGCTGTGCTTTTCAAATTCAAACCAAATGCTGATCACTGAAATGACACCAAAAATGCCAATTTCATCGACATTCTCGCTATCCTGAGTCGCAGCTCAGCGCTGTGTGTTTATCAGCGTTATTATCGATTAAACGAATATAAACCAGACTGATGAAAGTGGCATTTTCACTGTGCACTGCATGTGTGTGGACTAATTTCCTCACGTCTTTTTCTCTCTCTCTCTCTCTCTCTCTCTCTCTCCCCCACACTGTTTTTTTTCCCACTTTTCCTCTGTCCATTATTCACTTATCTCCTGCCGCTGCTTACCACTCGGTGGCACTCTTTTCTCGCATTCGCTTTTATTTCCGCTCTCGATCCTTCCATCTTCTTGCCTTTCCTTGTCCTCTTTTCTTCTTGTCCTCCATCCCTCTTTCTCTCCCTTCTTACTGTTGCACTCCCTCTTTCTATTTGTCTCTCTGTCTCTTTTTCTTGTCTTCTTTCTCTCTGTCTCTCTCTCTCTCTCTCTCTCTCTCTTTCTTTCTTTCTCTCCCAGCGTGGTGTACCAGGATGGTTTCTATGGGCCCGCAGACCTTTATGTAAGTATTGTTCCCTCTCTCTCTCCTTCTCTATTTCTCCTCATCCTCCTCTCTTTCTCCTTCACTCCGAGTCAGAGTGGTTTGCAGGATGTGTGACGGCGAGCGGCACGGAGTCGTCTCATTCGGATTTACACCACATCAGCAGTTTTTCCTCTTAAAGAATTCCACACTAGTAAACTCTTCCATGTCCTTTATTAAATACAGAAATCCGATCCTCACACAAAGCGAGGTCAGACTGCAGGTGGACGAATAGACGGCTCCGTGCATGAGTGCGAGAGTGGCATGAACTTGAGCGTCTATGTGTATTTGTGGGAGTGCGTGAGCGAGCGCCTGCCTGTGTGTTTGTGTGTGTGTGTGCGTGTATGAGTGCGTGTGTCCAGGTTGACGATAGCTCTTTCTGTTCTCCCCGTAGAATAGTGTTTCAGGACTCTGTGGTTAGTAGCAGATTGCCACAGGTAGGGTTTCTCTGACGGATAGTGTGCATCTCTCGTTCTGACTGACTGATTTATCAATTAATAAATTTGTTTGACATATTGATTGTTTGAGATTGTTAATGCGTTTCTGTTTCCCTACTAACTCACTGCAAATCTGACATGGGTGAAGGGAAGGGGGAGAAAATTATCCTGCAAAAGAACTGATTTCAGCCTGCCTTTCCACTTGTGCGAAGGAAAAAGAAAAAAAAAAAAAAGATTATGGTTCTGTTTAGAGGTTTTAAAAAAAAAAAGCGAATGTGGTGTTATTTAAAAAAAAGAATTTTTAAGTGAAAGCTTATTTTATAGGACAAGTCTTTTATAGGTAGGCATGTGCCGATATTATATATTTTTTTATGCTAACCTTTTTATTTTATGTAAAATACAACATCATTCATTGGCCATAATATGAGTTTTAGTGAACCGTACTGGGTTGAATCACATCAAACAGATTAGGACAAAATTTGTTCCCACTTCAGTCCTGCTGAACTTGATCATATATTAAAAAAAACAAACACTAAACCGAAGTGTGCAGTGCGAAAATATACTGATTTGAATCTTATTCATGACCCTTACATATGCCGCAACATCACGCTTACCCTTCACAGATTTTTAACTCATAATCACTTACTAACTTATTACCTTTAAGTGCATGAAAAGCCAAGATGTTCAAATGAACACAACTACTTGTTACGCTAACTTACACATGCTGCCCGTCAGGTCACATTAAATATTCACTAGTTGTCCATGTGGACAAGCTTCTGGAAATCTATAAGCGATAAATCTGTTGTAATAGGAAATAAATCAACAATGGAGATCCCAATCAGAGCTAGTGTTAGTTACCACACGCGTTTTCAAATAAATGTATTCCTCTTATACCAGAAAGTTTTGCAAAAAATGCTTTTATTAAATAATGACACAAATTTTATCCACTTTTCATTCTGACTCAATTTGTGGAGTGTTAGAGGGGCATTTAAGTTAAACCAGGACTTGAAAACAAATACATTTGTTCTTGTGCATGAATGCGTAAAAAAAATCTGACATTTACAGAAGACTCGTAACAGTGCGGCGATGAGACTCTTAGCTGAAGTAAGACATTTGAATGGTGCAAATGTTTTTAACAAGGCCGTACCACCGTTAATGACGATCCTGACCCGGGGGTGGCTTTGAGCCCACTGCAGACCTTCATATGAACATTTGGCATTGGAACCCTCGTAGGGAAATTGGCCTGATTTAATCACCAGAGACGTTCTGTTTTTGCAGGACAACACATGACCTCATATTGCCAACATCACTATTATAGCACTTTAACTGGGAGTTATTGCTATACAGTCCTGACCTTGCTCCAAGCCATTTACTCATGTTTGGACCTTTAAAGGAGTTCCTGGGAGGCCAGCATTTCAGATATGAAGCAGGCAGTCTGATCATGGCTTGGGTGTACTGGGAAAACCTTCTGCCTTGATGGTATCCAAGCACTAGTGAAATGCTGGGATAAATGCACGAGTGTGATTATATAAAGAAATAAAGGGAGTTTTTACTCGTTGAACGGTGTTCTGTTATTCTGCACTATCAAAAGTCCCGGTTTGACTCGAATGCCCCTTGTAGGTCCTTTTATTTTATCATGGTTGCGAAATGCAAACCAAATAAAAGTTATTTTGTGAAAGTTAATAACGTTTTTTTTTTTTTTTGGTCATTTAACAACATCCATTAAACAACTATACTTTAAATAAATAATTATACCGGACATGAAATCAGCTTGTCTCGGGAGTCTCCACTTCCTGTATTTCTAATCACAGAGTTCATTTAACGTCCTTTAAATAGTATAGCGTTTCTCTAAAAAGCAGAGCTAATCGTAAGAACGATTATCAGCACATGCCTAATTCCATGTTTCACTCTGGATCCCATTCTAGCTCCATTTCCAAAACCGACATCTTTCCAGATGTGTGGAGTTTTCCAGCAGAAATCAGATCTGGGTCTATGGCGCTTGTTAGCTCATTAGCTGTAGAGAAACGATTTTGTGATTCTGACCCCTTCCCAGAATCTCCCCGTATCTCTGTCTCACTGTGGCATGCTGACTGGAGCAGTGTTGGCATGCAGGCACACTTACCGCCCTTAGATACCTGCTCTCACCTACCCCCCCACTCCTCTCTCTCCCTCTCTCCCTTTACCTAGCGCTATTTTTACCTGTCTTTTGCCTTCTCTCTCACTTGTACCACTCCTTTTCTCCCAGTCTTCTGCTCTCTTGCTTTTCTCCCCTTTTCTCTATTTATACCTTTCACTCAGTTTACTTTTTCATTGCTTCTTTCCCCTTTTTTGTTCCCTTATCCTTTTATTCTCTCTTCCTTAATTTTAAAAAAAAAATTCAATTTCAGTCTGTTTTTCTTTTTCTTTTTTCTTTCTTTCTTTGCCTGCTTCAAATTCTCTCATTTCCTTTTCTCTTCCCTCCATTCCCTTTATATATACACATTACTTCCTTTAATTTCTGTTTTCCTTTTTCTTTCTATTTTTCTTTCTATTCAATCTGTTTTCTGTATCCTTTTCTCTTCCCACAATCTCATTTATAGACTTATTTCTTCCTTTAATTTTTCAGTCTCCTTCTTTTCAGTATAACTTGCTCTTCGCTTCATTCCTTTTGTTCCTCTTCCTTTTATTCCCTCTCCTTACATTTTTCTTTCTCCTCTCCCTCTCTCCCTGTACCCCTGCTCTCCCCACCGTCCCTGCAGGTGTGTGGTGGAATGTGGGAGTATTACTTGATTGGCTCTAGGGTAGAATGCAGTGGTGTGATTGGCAGAAATCGCTTGTTTTTTTTTAAAAATAGTTTTTGTTTGTTTTTGTGTTCAGTTTGGGGTGCATGCTGTCTGTATGCGTGTCTGTCCGTCTGTCTGTCTACCTGTCTGTCTGTCCGTGTGGTTGTGGTGCCACGAGTGTGAATGAACGTTTCCCTTAATCTCACTGTTTCTGACTGTCTGCGTGTCCCGGCACCAGTAAAATGACTTGCTCACCCTTCGTTATGTGGAGCGTGCATTGAGGGTTTGGGGGAGGGTGAGACATGGCACTCGTAAGGCTGCACACGTAATTCTGACTGATTTTCAGTTTGTGTCTTCCTCATCGACAAAAAGTCCACTTGGTGTTTCCTTTTATTTCATTTCTTTATTTCTTTATTTTTGGCATGACGTAATCGAGTTTTGAGGTAATCCTATGGCCGTGATTTGCCAGTGAGGAAGAGACACACTCACCGCTCAAACATCAAAATTCAGCTCTGTTCTTAGAATGTGGTTTGCATCTGATCATTAATGCCAGTTTGCTTGTTATTTGATATTGTATCATTCCTAACGCCTAATGT
This sequence comes from Heterobranchus longifilis, assembly GCA_028570985.1. Lineage (NCBI taxonomy): Eukaryota > Metazoa > Chordata > Actinopteri > Siluriformes > Clariidae > Heterobranchus > Heterobranchus longifilis. The sequence goes on along the minus strand of JAOVVB010000011.1, from coordinate 3,758,666 downwards.
GTGTTCTTTCTAAAAACTACACTATTCAGTATTAATCTCTGGATGCTACCTGGAATTTATCTGATCTTTATTCCACTTTCTCTTTGTCTCGCTTTCTCTTCCTCTCTCTCTCTGGCTTTTTTCTTTTTTGCATTTAGGGTGGTTATGCGGCGTATCGCTATGCCCAGCCCACCGCCGTAGCAGGTCCAACAGCAGCGGCGGCAGCCGCTGCCGCGGCAGCCTATAGCGACAGGTTAGCATCTGTACATTTGTTATGAGCATTAGCGCAAATTAGCCCTAGACTCTTTGCTTGCATAAAAAACTATTATTTCCATTATACTGAGATTCGAGTTTAAAAAAACAATGTTATTTTTTTTGTGTGTGTTTCAGTTATGGTCGCGTGTATGCGGCAGATCCTTACGCTACAGCGCTAGCAGCCCCCACGGCTGCCGCATACGGAGTGGGTGCAATGGTACGGCTAGCTCTTCCATTACTTTATTGATGAATTGATATAACTATCATTTATTTATTTATTTATTTATTTATTTATTTGGACAAGTATGTCAGACAGATTAGCAGTGCATTGTGTAATGTCTGGATTTGCTTTAGCATTGATTTTGACAATCATACAGCAAAGTCGTGCTCATTATACAGTACTTAAGAAAAGTTCCGCTTTTTTCCTTTGTTGGTAGTTTTTATACTGGTATACTACTTTAATGTTGGAGTGCACTACTATGAGTACACTTTAAAAATGCACAGTCTTCTTCCCAGTCGACATTTTAGAACGACTGTGCATAACATTGTTTTGAACTCTCTGAGACGAATACCCTGGAAGCCCCGCCCCCTTCCTCCCTTCTAACACTATCGATTATTTTTATTAAAGAAATTAAGGTTAAATTAAATCAAACAATTAAAGTTCTATCAAGGTATTACAGTAAGGTCTGCAAGTATTTGACCAAGGACACGCTTTTTCTTTCTTTTTTTTTTTTTGCCGCCTCTGTACACCATCACAATGGATTTGAGATGAAGCAATCAAGATGTGATTAAAGTGTAGGCGGTCATTAAATCTGAACCATGTCTTGATTGCTTCATTTCAAATCGTTCGTGGAGGTGTAGAGAGGCAAGATTATTTTCATCAACACCGCATCCTTGTCCGAATACTTATGGACCCGCGTGTGTGTTCATACTGCAGGCACTGTGTGTGAGAGAACAAAATGCTTTATGAATAAATAAATAAATGCAATCTTCTGCATCCTTCTTCATGCAGCCTTTATAATACATAATACAAGTCAAACTGGGACTCGATGATGTAATGTCTTGTAAATGAAGGCATAAAACCGATTTGACATTTACAGAATGCCCCTCCAAAAATATACTATTCTTCTACGATTAAATGTGTAAAGTGATTCGATTTATATTCTGGCATGCATTTTTGGTCATACCACTTCCTGCTAGTTTACACGTTGTCTGTTCATCTCATTTAAGAGTATATAAAATTTAACCTTCTCTATTTGCGACATTATGCTAACCTGTTGTCGTTTTTGTTGTTCTCGCTTCACAGGCCACCCTCTATAGGGGCGGATACAGCAGGTTTTCTCCCTACTAAAACACCAAACCTCTCAGCTCCACCGTCTCTCCCAAACTTTTACCAACAGCCAGTCTCTTAGGAGCACACAAGTCCTTCTTTTCTGGACAAAAACGAAAACACACCGCTTAAGAATAAATACTTGAGAAAGGAAAGTACATCACTACAAGTGGGTTTTTAAAAAAAATCATAAATTACGTACCTAAAAGTAACTTTACAAGACGAGCAAGAAGCTGACTGAGGAATTGCACGGCTAAAAAAAAAAAAAAAAAAAATCTTACCTTTTTTTTGTTTTGTTTTTGTTTGGTTTATTTTTTGGCACGTTTCTCTGCACATATGCATGCAGTAACGGCTCTAGAAGAATGTTTCTAGCGGCCGACAAACTCCATGTGCAACAGAGTGTCTGGACTACAACGGACATAGTTTGTACATGGTTCTTCAGCGCATCACACTACATTACACCCAGCCCTGTCCAAGAAGCCTGCCCATCATACCACCACACCACACAGACTGAGAGGACACGAAAGACCCGAGCCACCATGAAACAGACCCCGCATGTCCTTTAGTAGTGGAACCAAGAAAATGCGATGTGAAAGAAGACGACTGTTTAAAGTGGTGTTTTCTTCTTTTGATGATGATTTTTATTTTTTTTTTTAAATCATAAGGAAAGAAAGGACTGGGATGTAAAAAACGAGAAACTGACAGCTGTTACAGATCGGCGGGATTTCCCGCACGAATACGGGACCGATGTGTCATAAAATAACTTACGGAAAAACCTTGCTTAGATCTTTTTTTGGTTTTGTTCGTTTGTTGTTGTTTTTTTTCGCGCTTAAACATTACCTCCTGCTTTAGAGGTCTTTTTTGAAAAGGCGTACCTTTAAAATTGAATAGTAACAATATGCAAATAAATTAGATTAGATCAAAAAACGTTACCAAACTTCATTATTATTATTATTATTATTATTATTATTATTATTATTAGCAGCCAATTTCTTTATGCCGTCCCTGTGACCTAGTGACTCCAATTTGAACGTGGAGGTTAAATCATGAAAATATCTGTCATGAAATGTAACACTATATAACACAATCAATCATGTTTAGAGGAAAAAACAACGCACACTAAGAATTTCGTTCATCCTGTCCACACCCTCATAGGCTTATTGGGACTTCAAGTTTTTTTTTTTGTTTTTTTTTGTTAAAACAAAAACCGTGCTGTCAAATATGCAACTTGCGTCATTTCACAACAGGGTGTGCATATTTTACAACAACAAAAAAAAAACGTTAAACTACATAGTATTTTTTCTTGCTTCTCTACATGTATTTACTCTTATCTTCTGAATATTGATATTATGTCTTATGAATTTTGGTTCCAAAGATTTCGTGAAGCACATTGTTTTTGTTTTCGTTTTTTTGATCCTATGTATGAGCCTATGGTAATTTTTGTTGTTTGCCTCGTTTTATTTTTTGTATCAATAGGTTTTACTGTTTTTTGCTTTTGAAGTGACTTCAAAAAAAAACATGGTTTAAAATGAAATGGATTTTGCGGTGTCTGCTGTGCCATCGACATCCGGTTTCCACCATAATTTATTAACAAACCTATCAGTGGAATATAAGCAGGTTATTCTGTGGTCAGGATTTATCAGTGTACGTGCTTCGTTCCGATGTCGTGTATCAGTACTTCCGTGCTGGAATGTTGGAAAAGCATGAAACCTGAGCTACCGGGTATTAAGTGTGTACGGATTCACTCGTTTAAAAATGATTTCAGCCGTGTTGTTAACACACGATTTCAGCCAACACTCAACACTCATACTATAGGTAAATAATAGAAAACATTTCATACTTAAGCTTTTTAGTTTTTTTTTTTTTTTTTTCCTGATGTAAGGGTCGAATTATATTCCACTGCTTTGAGGCCTGGAAGTGGAACGTGTATTAAGATTTAGGGAATTTTTCCGACCTCTTTCTAAAAGCTTGTTGAGATGGTGTTAATTTTTTTTTTTTTTTTTTTTTTTTTAACTGTCCATTAGGTACTTTGCAGCCTATGCACTACGTTTCTCAGTGTTATCAAGAAAATTAAGGCAGATTAAGATTAGCTACGGTCACCCTTCCCCCTTCGCCTTTTTAGACTCTTCCAAGATCTGTGTTAGATAAAATAAGGATGGATTTGTCCTTTTTTTTTTTTTTCCGTAGTCTTGTTGTGTATAGTGGCTTAAGTACTACTGTTAAAACAGTACTCTAAAGCCAGACAGGACTAGACTCATCTCAGTCCAGTGATATTTATTAACAAAATCCATCCTGCTATTCAAACTGAGGTAGCATCATAATTTGTGGATCTGTTGAAATTTTGGGTCGGGATCCTCCGAAAAACCGGGCGAAGGGTGTGCGAGTCTAGATTTGTCAGATCGTCTTATAGAGCACAGGTTTCCAATAACGTCCAGCTGTACAGTCAGGATGGGAATGAAACGAGCTGCCGGCCCTGGGCAGCGTCCCAGTCCTGTCCTATATCTCCTTTCCTTCTTTGCACATTATTATATAATACATGTTGTGCATATTATCCTTTAGTTTACAATGTGAGTGTGTTTTCGGTTTGAACTCTTCCTATCTGCATACTCGGATGCCATTTGTGATGTAATTTGTATCTGAATGTCCATATAAACTGTTTTTTTTAAATATATGCACAAACGAGTTTGGGTTTTTGTCTTTTAACGAGCAAAATTGATCAGTATTTGTATTAAGTTTTTATTTAAATTCTAAGTATTAAAGTCTGAAAAACATTTAAAATAGTTTTTTTTAAATATTATTAAAATATTTGAATAAGAAGAGAAGCATATTTCAGTTTAGGAACACATGTCCAGCTTTCCACTCAACTATAACTCCAACTATAACGGGTCATTAAGTAAAAAAACATTAATATGCATATTTAAGTTACATTCCATTGAAGTGAATTCACTTTAGTTCACCTTAAATAATACAGTTCTAGCTGGCTTAGTACTGTAGAAGTCGACCGCGGCAGTGTTTCTTGGAAAATAAAATTACAACATAACCACATCATTGTGCTGAACAAGTCTCAGGTTTGACCTAGTGAAATGGTGTTTTTTTAATATTCTTGTAAAAAGGAATTGCAAGATGAAACAGGGGAAAGAAACTTTACTGTTTTATTTTTTTTTTATATTACAACGGAATAAGTTGTTACATTTTTACCCCATGCACAGGGGAGAATGATGAAATGATACATTTTTTCTGAAAGTTCCCATCAAGAAATTCAGAACTGATGCTTATTGGAACACCACAGTCTTATGTTGTGTAATTGCATCATAAAATATAAG
>JAOVVB010000011.1:3725263-3740295 GCA_028570985.1 Heterobranchus longifilis | reverse complement strand
GTTCCAGTGCTGTGATATCATGCATCTCATCCAATCGGATTACTCGGTCAGGACTAACTTTTGTATAACTTGTTTTTTAATGTACACTACAACAATAAATAAATCATATTAGAGAACTTTAATGTACAATATACTAAAATATATAAGTTTTTGGAAATATGGAGCTTACAGAACTATTCGACATAATTTTACATAACCATGTGTGTATCAGGCTGATGAAGGGCATGGCTATAAGGAGTTTCTAGCTGCTGTTGAAGAGATGAAGTCCCTACCAGCTGCCCTGTGCAGTGAGAAGGAGGTGTGGGCTAAATACAACATCGACTCAGACACCATCTCCGTCTTCAGGAAGGTAGATGTGTGGTTTTGTTTTTGCACTCCTGTTTACGTTCTGTAATGTGGCCTTGAATTATGGCTTATTTGGTCATTGTGTACTACATAAGTGTCTGTTACAATTGCATATCCTTCTCACTGCAGGAGGTGATGTACAGTACAGTATATGTTATATTTAAAATGGGCTGGTTGTAATGTGTGTTTATTTTTTTGTGTATGTATAGCATGCTCCATTAGTAAAATTCAGTGCATAACGAAAAATTACAAATTAAAAATCCAGTAACACATGGTTATCATAAATCACCACTGAAGGATTTTTAAATGGATTGATTAAGAACATTGTCATTAAATTAAAATGAAAAAACAAAACAAAAAAACAATTACCATTATGGGTCTGTAATTGCTTTTAAAACTCATTTTGCTATTTTTCATCTTCTATGAAATTTTCACCATCACTCTGTCATCTTCTTATAGCATCACGATTAATTAAATAATTAAATCAGCATTCGCAACACTGCTACATTATGAGGCACTGTGTGTACCTTTGGCATCTTTCTTAAAATGTGATGCTTTCCACAACCTGAGGCTGAAAATGAACTGATTAAAAATGTACCTTTATTGAACATTAAAATATGATCAGTGATATGGTGAAGCTTTCAGTAAGGAAAACATAATTTATAGCTGTTATAACATGAGACCAGGAACTAGCTATTTTCTTTTTTTTTTTTTTTATTTCTTCCATTTTGGTGAAGCTGCTTTGAGACAATGACCATTGTTAAAAGCGCTATATAAATAAAATTGAATTGAATAACTGATTTCGATGATTTCCCATAGTATTAACTTTGTGTGTGTGTGTGTTTCCACAGGCAGATTTGCATCAGGAGAACCTAAACCCAGCCAAAGTGGAAACGCTAGACAAAGACAAAATCTTTAGTTTCTTTACCATCAGCAACGTCCGCTATATCACAGAGTACAATCAAGTGGTACGGCAACATAAACACACACACAATGTACTTGTAAAGCTGTGACAATATATTATGTCAACCTCAGAATTTACAGTGACTTTTTCCTCTCTCTCTCTCAGTCTGCTGTGGGTCTGTTTCAGTCCAAAGTGAAGGTGCATGTCGTGCTCTTTGTCAACAGGGGGAGTGATAATTACAACGAGCTGAAGGAGCGGCTTGGGGCTTTGGCTCCTCGCTACGCTGGAAAGGTTATACACTAGTACAGTCATTATAAGCACACAAAAATATAATGGGTCCATTCAGGGATACTGAATTATAGCATTATAATTCAAGTCAGTTCATAAAACTACAAAAGAATGGTATCACGAACATTTTAGACATCTCTGAAAGATAAATATACAATATTTTTACTGGACCTGGCATCCCTTTGCTTTATCCTTAAATCACGTATATAAATATAGTAATTAAACACATATAATATTATATGCTATACCAGTGGATCCCAGACTTTTTGAAGTGTAAATGTCTTCTCACTGACCCCATCGGTATGCATTTATTTCATTAATTTAATTAAAATTTGTTAAATAATTTTTTTGAGCCTTTTATTCCTTAACCAACAAAACATATTAGGGTTAAATTTGCTTTTATGCTTGGACCCTTGAATATAAGCTTGATGATATACTGTATGTTGTGATTTCCACTACTCTATTAAAAATCATGGACATCTTGGGATCCCTGGGCCCCACTTTGAGAACCACTGATATAGCTTAATTTCTGCGTCAAGTCTACGCCATAGATCCTGCATAGACGCGTCCCCTGCACTGTGCCCTACAGCATAGCCTGGCATATACCTCAAAAGAGATGTGAGAACATGTCGCAGTAAAGCAGACCTTACTGTTCTGTACAGACCAACTGTAATTGGTCCACCTGGTAGCAACGCATTTCCGATTTCCTCTGACATCTTCTTATTACTCTGTAGCAGTTCAGTAAAAGTTACTGTTGTTCAACATCTATTAGCTCCAATGTCAACAAAATCGACAAAGTTACAGTAGGCTTCACGTCAACTTGATGCAAAAGTGTAAATCAGGCTTATTACATACAGTATGTCACAAAAAGTTGTCTGTTGTACTTCACTATCGATCTTGAATCAAGTATTTTACCAATCTTCATTACATATACATTTGAAATTCCTTAATTGGTTATTGCTTTACGCTACCATTTTCCGTTACCTGACATTACTTTTCCACTACCTGAAATTCTTTAACACTTCGACAAACTATGAACTTCATCATTAATGCAGTACAACATGAGTAACATTAACAAACAACTATAACATAAGTGATTTTTAAAAGAATAATAAAGCAAATTAAGCACATTATTCATCAGTTAGTAAAATTAAGGCTATACAGAACATGGTTGCCACTTTTCACTGGCAATAAAATCAGAACTGAATGTGAACCAAGTTGTAAAATTTACAACTGAAGACCAGATTTTACTATCTTATCAACAATTAGGAACACGTTGTAATGGTTGTAATGCTATACTGTAACCTGCTATAATCTATGTGGATAACAGTCAATGCAGGTGAAACTTTAAAAGACATAATACATATGATTGCATTTGTTACTTTGTTTAAATGTACTTTTAGTAGATTTACTTATGTTATACATTGTAGTACAAATTATTATTTAATGGAACTTTGTGGGTTTTGTGTCCTGAACCCTGAATAGTATATAGAGGTTTCTGAAGATTAATCCATTCTTAATATAAATGTTTAATCATCTTACTACATTAAATGTTTGTCTGATGTACAGTACTGTGCAAACATCTCGAACCACCCATATTAAATTATGTATGTTGAAGTAAAGAAAGTAAAAACTTTTATTTTACTATGACAGGCCACAAAGTGCCTAAAGATACAACTTAAATTTTTTTGTTTATGTAACAACCTCAGCAGCAACCTCATTTCCCCTCTCATCTGTTCCAATATAATCACCTGATCATCTGTCATCATCTCCACTGGTTTTTCACTGGTTCATTCCTTAGGTTAGATGTGTTTTTTTATGCTTAAATGATTCATAGCTCACTGTGTGGCTTAACAAGCAAAGAAATGGGGTCTGAAACTGGGTACAAGGACTGGACTGAAAATGAAAGCAAAAAAGTCTTGAAGAAATATTCATCAAGACCACGTTAAAAATACAACAAATTTGGCTGTCTCTTTGTAATCAGAATATGAAGAAATGAGGCGTTGCTCAAGACTTTCGCACATCCAACTTTAAAGTCAACTTAACATTGATGTACTGATGTACAACTAGACTCAGTATGTACTGTATATAGGGAGGTAAACAGATGTGTACTTTTATATTAGAAAATCTTCCTTTCATTTCTGTAGATGCTGTTTGTGCTAATAAATGGGAAAGATCAGGGCAACTCTCGTGCACTGGGTTACTTCAACCTGAAATCGAGTGACCTTCCTCGTGTGGGGATCTACGATGCTGCCTCTGACAAAACCTGGCTCATGGAGTCAGGTGAGATCTCTACTGAGCGTGTGCAGAGCTTCTGCGACTCCTTCCTCAGTGGAGAGCAACAGGTACGATGACCATTTTGATACTGATTTGGGGTCATGTAAAAAATGAAATACTGTACAAGAGTATGAGATATATAGCATTATCGGATTACTGTAACACGTGGCAATCTTTACACAGGGGTAACACAGGAATACATTTACTCCGATTAGCTGTATTTGCATTTGCAGATGTCATATTTACTTTGTATTTCATTATAGATTTAATTGAATTTTTATTGATATAGTGTAAATTTTCTAATCTTGCTAACTAAATACCTATTACTGCAGGCTAAATACTAAGTACAGTATATAAAGGGCTTAAGGTCACACAGATCATCATGATTTGTTTTCCTCTCAGAAGAAGACTGGTGAAGCTGAAGTAAAGTCTGAACTCTGAATGTCACCGAACACACCTTCAATAAAACCGTTTACAACATGTAAGACTTAATGTTCTATTTTATGGTGTGTGTGTGTGTGTGTGTGTTTGTGTGTGCGTGAGAGAGAGAGAAAGAGAGATATATAGAAAGTGTGTGTGTGAGAGAGAGAGAGAGAGAGAGTATAAAAAAAACTGAATAAAATTGTGTGCATTGTTTGTTTGATAGAAATTGCGGTGTTTTCTATTCCGAGGCATAACCTCTATACTGTATTATTTAGCCTGGTGCATGCTTTCTCTCGGGCCGCAGACGCTGGCAAACTGTAAGAAATCTGTGGAGGTAACAAAAATACTCTGGCCCCACACATCATATAGTCCAGACTATAGGAGGCCTCACAAAAACATAAATTGGTGCAATAAAGTTAAAGTTTATATCGAGAAAGTGATAAACAATCCGGAGAGGCCATGTCTGTGTGTCTGTGTGTGTGTGTGTGTGTGTGTGCTAAAAAAGAATAGTAAGTAGTTTACATAAGTGAAATGTGTAATCTTAAATATTAGAGAAAATAAAACAAAATTGAATGAATTTGTGGGATTTAAAAAGAAAATCAGTTACAATGAAAGTGACAGAAAAAAATATTACACATATTTCATGTGTAAATATTGGTGCAAATATACACTGATCAGCCAGACATTATGACCACCTGACTAATATTGAGTAGTTGCTACCAAAACAGTGATGCACTATGTGTTCTGACACCTTTACTTCTGGAACCAGCAATAACCTTTTTTAGCTTCAGGAGCTCTTGGATGTATTGGATCAGACTACACAGTTCTGCCTTTGCTCTGCACATTTTTTAGTGAGCCTTGGCCACCTATGATCCTGTCACTGGTTCACTGGTTTTCCTTTTTTTCTGCTTTTTTAATAGGTCCTGACCACTGAAGTCTGGGAACATCCTACACAAGCTGCCTTTTTGGAGTTGCCCTGACCTGGTTGTCTAACCAGCACAATTTGGCCCTTGTTAAATTCTTACGCTTGCCCATTTTTTTCTGCTTCAAGCACATCAAGTTCAGGAGATAAAGTTCACTTGCTGCCTAACACATCCCACACACTTCCAGTTGCCATTAGATTATTGTAGCTGCTTTTAGCAACTCCAAAATCGCGGCATTTGTTAGATGTTTCCGGTCTGCAATTGTCGGGACCTACAGTAAACCTACTCACTATTAGACAGGGTTATATGGCGTGGCTCAAACCCCCAACCGTCCAGTCAGCAACCCAGAGCCTCAACCATCCGAGCCTCACTGCCCCTCAGTGGTATATAAGAGTGATTATTTCTTAACTCATCCTGAAGCGTTTATTTTAATGATTTCATGTTGAAGAAGTCCAGACAAATCCGGTAAATAAGACTCTGCAATTAGACACTTGCAGAGGAAAATGAATAGTTAGCTAATTCAACAGCTGGTTTTGGACAATTACTATAGGTAAAAAGTGCTATATAAATATTCAGTCCAATTACAGTAAAGTACAGCTCTTACAGTACAGCAATCTTTCTGTCCTTCTTATGTAAAGTATTTAACTTTTTTAAAAGTAGATGATGTTTAAATGATGTACACAGAGTAATAGAGTAATCTGCTATTGAAGCTGTTTTATAATTTGCATTAAAATATTACAAGTTTGTTCTGTTTATAACAAAATTTTGTTGTTATTACAGTGTGCCACTACTGACATTTTATTTGTAGATAATTGCAGCTTGGCACCACAGTAAAATAATGGCATTAAAATAAAATGCTACCCCACCCAAAACCTGACCTTCACAACAAAACTGAAAAGTGTTACAAATATGTGGTCAACGCCACAATTGCAGGTTCAAAAAATAAATAAATCCCTTTTACAGAGGACCAACAAAAATTCTGCCGCTAACAAGTAATCAAAGTCCCAAAATCTCACCCAAAGTCTTAAATACATCAATACTCTGACATTTTATAAGGGAAATAGACGTTGATGGTCTGGATTTATTCAAATGTATTCTAACAACCAACTATGTTCTGTTTTCATTTCTAGCATGTGACTTAAACAACCCAGTTTCTTTGCATAAGTGCAATTATGCAATTATACACATTTCAAGAAGGCTTTACCCATAATGTTGTTGTTTGTGAAAAAATATTTCAATTTTATCATGCCGGTAGCAGCATGAAAATCTGTTGAATTCAAGCAGACTGGAAAGATAAGAAAGTGAGAAAGCTGGACAAAATAAATGACTTAATCTTTGCTGCATCATTCGCTTTAAGCATAGATTAAGTGCTAAATCCTACCACTAATAATGGGCAGTTGACTGGCATTAAAAAATAAATACATACTGTATAGACCATCAGTGAAACATTAGTGTGAAACAACAAACATCATCAGTGAAGCATAAACCAAAAGTCAATTAAATCCAAGCTAAAGTTAATTGTTATTAGTAGTTGAGGGATTTCTATTTTTTTAGCTTAAAAACTTTAACAGCCTGCTCAACCTTTTGGTAGAGTACATTTCAAATCACTATATTAATTATATTAAAGTCACCTATTGAAGAATGTGTTAGTCCTGTAAAAGATTGGTACCCTCTCTAGAGTGTACCCCGCACCTAGTGCACCAAGTGCCCTTGGGTACGCTCCAGGTCTACAGGTACAGGATAAGCGGTATAGAAAATGATTGAGAGTGATTATTAAACTTAACCTCATCAAGCCATCTCTACCACTTGGTTGAGATATGCTATGCTAAACAAAAACACTTAATGCCACTGTATCTTTAAATAGTATGCCTTCTCAATTGTTTCTTAACACAAGAAATAAAGTGGATCTGATGCCCAAAACAGCATTTGTGTTGTTACACCACCACCTAAAATGTTAGCCTGCTTGATTATTTCTCTTTCTCTTTCTTTCTTTTTCTTTCTTTCTTTCTTTCTTTCTTTCTTTTTCTTTTTTCTTTCTTTCCTTCTTTCCTTCTTTCCTTCTTGCGTTAATTTAATTAATTAGATACTGTAGTTATTTGTAAATAAGTTAATAAAATTACCACAAAGCAACATTTCAACCATTTGGTAGAGTTATTAAACATTAATAGCTGTTATTATTATCCCAAGACAATAAAAATGCAAGCAAAGAGACAGATATATATAAATTATATAAATCATAAGAGAGAGAGGGAGTGAGAGTGTTTTGTAGAAACTAAGTATAAAACAAAAAAAGTGTTAGACTGAAATTGTGGGAAATTCCAAAAAGAAAGAATCTCAATCCTGGAAGATACATTATGCACTAAAAACAGTTAATCTCTCACTATAATTATGTGCGATCCTGTATGAGCTTTCCAACAAACTGCCTCAGCTTTATGCAGCACTCCAGCTCTGTGTAACATACACACAGCGGTCGGCTGGGTTTGTTTGTGGTGTCTGCCCATAATGATAAATGCCAGCAGCGAAGCCACTGTGCTCCGTGAACCCTCTTCCATGACCCTTCTTTCTCTTCTCTGTCTCTCCTTCTCTCTGTCTCAATTCTCTCCTACTGAGTGGCTGTGCATTGTGTCTGATTGCGCTCATTGGTCTGTAACAGCTGCAGTTAAGTCCATGCTGGGCCCTCATCATTGGAGTCTTTTCAGACTGCTATTCACAGCTCTGCAAATATCACACCCATAGAGTTGTCAAGAGTTCAGTTTGCTTTTTCTCTTTATGCCCTGACTGCAGCTCATCTATTTTGAAGAAGTGGCACCAAGGGTAAATTTTTACTTGAACAATCAGCAAAAATAACAACGGACATCTGACATGAACTTTATGGACTTTTTGTGCATGCATGAAACGAAATATGTCCCCATACAAGGAGGTAATAGTAGTCAGTACTATTGGCATCCTAAAAAGCATGCACGTACAGATGAAGGACCTAAGGGTGCAAAAGGACCTGCCTCTTTTACCCATAAAGTCCATATTGCCCTTTTTGTCAAGGTTTATTATTATTATTATTTTTTTTTTTTACAAGTGGCCCTTATCAAGAACAACATCTTCAATTTAGATTTAAGTAAAGTTACCCGGCTGCCATCAGTCAGTTCACATCACATGATAACCTTGCTAATGGTGACTACAGGAGACTGTAGTTGCTGGTTTTACCAGCCACCTGGTTTCTCTATGTCTCAATAACTCTCTTTGTCATGGTGCAAAACTATTTGTTTATTAGTAGTTCCACACCTATATTTATACAGCTTTAACTTTGTGTATCTTATGATGGAAATTCTTCTAAACTATTAAGACAAATAATTAATTCACGTGGTAAGAATAAAGTAACAAAGGTTTATTGAAACTTCTGAAGAACTCATAGAGTGGACAATTGCAGCATGGAGAAAGGTGCTTTCTTTCTTCTAGTCGTTACATTTACACACAAACCAACACTATCCACGGCCCGTACATCGTGTTCTGACATAGAAGGAGCTGATTTCCCTATCTTTTTCAGAACAAATGTCTGTACCTTATCATTCAGTGCCAACTACAATCAGTTTGTTCCTATTCTGTCTTGTTTTGGTTTCGTAAGACTTGTCCTCCTACATCCAGCAAGCAAGCTTAATGCTTCTACAGCCTACGTGGCACATTTCACACACAATTAAAATGTAACTTTTTTCTCATTAGTTTTCTTTTTTGTTTTCTGTTTACTCTGTGATTAGAGAGAAGAAATGAGATTACAAATAAAAACGAGTTGTGTAAAGCTGCTGACCAGATGGTTAGAAAAAGCACAAGAGGTTAGAATAACACATATTCCAGTGGTTTAAATGACAAATGTATTTTGTTATGTAAACCACTGGAACATATGTTATTCTAACCTCTTGTGCTTTTTCTACAATTCTTTCTACAGCTTTTTTCTTTTGTTATACTGTATACAGTAACAATAATAATGAACACTTTATTGCAATCAGTTACTTCACCTGCATTACTTGGGGTGAGTTTATTATTTAATAGGTGCAAGAGATGTTAATTATGGTTCATTGAAGAATGCATTAGAATATAAAAGTGTGCCTCGATCCTAGAACAAGACCAGATGAGTAAAAAAGGCTATGTTCCGTTTGAATGTTGTCATTGTCATCATCGTCTATACCGCTTTATCCTGTATTCAGGGTCACGGGGGCCTGGAGCCTATCCCAGGAGACTTAGAGCACGAGAAGGATCTACCCCAAATTTTATTTGTAAGCATGCTGCCTAGGTGGTACTTTACCAGTGTCCTTACCTGATTGTCCAAATAAAAGTATCTTGAAAGACAAGGGCCTTAAGTAAGCCATTAATCCAAATAACATAATCCAGACATCCATGATGTGACTCATGTCTCCAATATGTTGTCATTTCTCAGAAATATGATGATTTCTGAACATGGTTAAAGATGGAGCGACAATAACAACTGAGGTTGAATGCCTGGGTAAATCCGCAATTCTAAATTCTTGAAAAGTGTGTCAAAATGCACATTTCTATTTGTGCATCCTGTCATAATGGGAGTGAGGTTAGAAGGGAAGCTGCAACATGCATACTTCATGTTTCTTCTGAACTAGATCCTTGTAAACATAGTGAATGCTGCATAGTGAGGTCAGCTGGTTCTTGACAAATCACTTAGTCACTTGGACAAACCACTTGAATGCATAGTTCTTGTTACTCAATCATTAGTCACCTGCACCATTTGTTGTGGGCTATGACTAACAAGGGAAAGAACTTTTCTGTATTTGCATGCAAAATAAAGGAAAAACACATCACTCAAATTGGAAACAACATCTACTGGATGTATTGAGCCAAGGCTTATGGTGGCAATGTTTCCTTTTTTTTCCACAAAGTAGTCAGTGCAGCAGACATTGAAATTACATACCAGACTAGCCAAGATAAATCACTTCCACCAAGAATTTCATAAACATGCATAAACAATAAATCAGAAGTAGGAGAAAGGTCAAAAACATGCTTTGATGTTGAAGAAACAAAATCCAGCTGCAGCTCATTACATTAGCTTATATGTTGGACCAACAATGCAAATGTACAGAACGCTTGAACAGCCACCAACAAGTTTGTCATAAAACCTTGTGTGGTTTAGTCTGACTATGGTTCTGGTACTGTAGGTCTAGAACAACGCTGTAATTAAATCTGACACATTATGAGTTCTTTTGGTCACATACAGACAGATTACACACACACTGATGGCAATTAACTGGTCAGTGTGGATGGATTATTGCCCGGATGAAGAACATGGGAAAATCTACTGGATCAAGTTTCATATAAAATCAACATCTAATCTAATGCATTAGTTCCTCAAAATAAAAAAAACATTCTTGGAACATGGCAGTAAATTTTCAAGAAATAGAAGAGTTTCATGGGAATGCAATCTATCTATCTTTACACAGGTTTGACTTTACCTATCCTAAACCTTTTCTTCGGTTCAGCCATTACCTTGATTCAAATTTACCAAACCTGAACTTAGTTTACATTAGTTTTAATTATATTCAGTTAAACTTTTGTTTTACTTTACCTTTGTTAGAATTTATCTTAATTGGATCTCACCTCTGTTCGAATTTAATTAAGGTTTACTTTACCTCAAATCGACCATTTCCTCAGTTTGACCTCAGTTCAGCCATTGACTCAGTTTGATCAATTAGAATTTTATTTTATTTCATTTTAGTTCAGTTTGTATTTTTCTCAGTTCAATCATTACCTCAGATCAAATTTACTTCAGTATAACATTAACAATGATCAAATTTAGCTTAGCTTAAATTTTCTTCATTTCTTTAATTTCTTTAATTCATATTTACATAAATTTGACTTTACCTCAGTTTGACTTTATCTTTGTTTGATTTTATTTGATCTTTTCCTCACTTCAACCATTACTTCACTTTAAATTGACCTCAGTTAATGATATTCAAATTTATCTTAGCTCAAATTCTCTTCAGTTTCAGCACCTTTAAAGCACATTTACCTCAGTTGGACCATATGTCATATTGTCAGTTTGAAACTTTCCTACAGTTTGCCCATTACCTCAGTTTGAATCTACCTCGGTTCAAATTCCCTTCAGTCATAAAAAAAAACATGTTTGCATGTTTGATTGAGTCTCTCATGCCGCCAGCAAGCTTATTGACGCACCGCGACAGAACGAGCAACTGGTTTATTCAACTACGTAACTTTAAAACTTTACAATGGTTCTCATACAATGTACTTTAAATACTAGATCATAACTTTGTCAAATATTTCTGGTAGTTAATTAATACAGGATACTGCAATCCTTCTATGATTATGCTGTTTACAGTTATTGATGTATAAATATGTTATGGTCAAATGTTACACAGAGGTGAGTGGGGTCACATTTTTTAAATTTTTTTATTTTTTGGAGCAAAACAGATGTATAAATTTCAAATGTTTTCCCCAGCTTTATATCGACCTTTCAATTACTCTAAACTTAAACCAATCTCTATAAAACATCTTCCAAGAAAGTCAAGTCAAAATCGTTTGTGGTTGAATTATATATCGTCTCGGTACATGTATGACTGTTTTAGAAAGTGGTGTTTGGGGTACATATGTGCCAGAGTGTGTTTTTATGTGTGTGTGTGTGTGTGTGTGTGTGTGTTTGTGTGTGTGTGTGTGTGTGTGTGTGTGTGTGTGTGAGGGTGTGTGCTCAAAAGCAGAAAGAGGCTTGGTGTCACTTGATTCTCAAACCAATCACAAACTTCGAAAGCAGTTCTTTTGCAGGGGTTCGAACAGTATAAAGGTACTCGAAGGAGAAAACAGAGAAAGAAGCCCCAAAGACAAACAAGACACAGAAGTAAAGTTCTGAAAAAGCGAGAAGCTACAATAGACAAAAAGATGAAGACCTTTACCCTCCTCGTCCTCTTTGCTGTGCTGACTGCCTGCATGTCTACAGGAGGTAAGATGAAAAAATAAAGATTTAAATTACAGTTTACAGGACGTTATAAAGGCTATAAAAGTCTTTCCATTCTGTGTCTGTATTTGTCCTGTACACAGTAGTGAATATTGCTGCTGAACCCGACACCCCACCTGCAACTGATGCCCCCGCAGTGCCAGACTCTTCCTCTGAATCAGACTCTGCATCAGACTCTGCATCTGACTCTGCCTCCGACTCAGCATCAGACTCTGATTCTGCATCTGATTCTGCTTCAGATTCCACTTCTGATTCTGTATCTGATTCTTCTTCATCTGAGTCCAACTCCAACAGTGTGGAAGGTGAGATCCTTACGCTAAATTATACTAAACACATTTTCGGACAGGACCGGCTTTGATGGTTTATTGTGCGTGACACTGGCGTTTCCCATTCTGCAGCCACAAGTGCACCTGAACATGTGATGGTGAAGAGATCTCTCGCCACGGCTCTGCTGAGAAGGCATAGAAGAGCAGGAACACCTGCAGCAGACCTGACCCCAGTTCAGCTGGAGAGGTACACCTTGTAATTTTAGCCATTCCTATGAGTTTAGCTCTCAATCAGTACTAAATATTATAATAGTATATTTAAAGTCATTCCATTCTTTCTAGTTATAAGAAACACAGATTAGTCAGCTTATTGTTCTTTTTATTCATATATTGAGACATTGATTTTTAATAAACTGATAAGTCAACAAAAGCCTAATTTAAACTAAACTAATTAAAGTAATATTAATTACAGTGGCTTATTGGTTAGCACTCTTGCCTTGCACCTCCAGGGTCCGGGTTCCATTCCCATCTTAGATCTGTGTGCAAGGAGTTTGCATGTTCTTCATGTGATTCGTGGGGTTCCTCCCACAGTCCAAAGACAAGCAGATTAAGCTTATTGGTGTTCCCAAATTGCTTATAGTGTGTGTGTGCCCTGCAATAGATCGGCACTTGTTCAGGGTGTACCCCGCCTAATGCACTAAGTCTACTAGGATAGGCTCCAGGCCCTATGACTTTGTATACAGAATAAAGTGGTATAGACAATGAGTGAGTGAGTGAGTGAGTAAGTGAATATTAAGTTGATTTATATTATAGTTACTACTGTTTTCTTTTCTTTTAAAAATCATATATTCTGTCATCTAAATCAAAAATGTTTTCATTTCTTTTCAACAGTCTGAGAGAGGTGTGCGAGCCCAATGTAGCCTGTGAAGACATGTCCGACACCGACGGTATCGTGGCAGCTTACACCGCGTACTATGGCCCCATCCCGTTCTAAACGTCCTCAGAGAGAAGCTGCTTCTACAAGGACTCAAAGCTAATCCAGATTTAAATGGAACTAAAATCAGCTTTGCAGTAGTTGAACGAGTCTCACTATCTCCTCTGCTTTGCAAAGAGGTGAAGGGAGAAAAAAAAAGACTGTTTTGGCTTTTCCCCTCAACAGCTCCAGACTTTGCTTTGCTGTTTTTTTTTTTTACTGAAACCACTAAAGAGTTTCTGGTTTTGTATCAGAGGTACCAGAGGCCACAACCACTGTGATAACTCGTATATGCAGTAGTCTAAGTATAGCATGAGTATTTCACTATGTGCATGATCTCTAGGGGTCGAGCAACCTGACAACTGTATACTGTCACAGGGACTGTAAAATGCCACATCTGCTAATGTAGTGTTTCATCAAAGAGCTATTTTGCTTAATCTGCATAGATCTAGGAATGGCACATTTGTAGGCAATACATAAACATATCATCCATTTTATTTAGTATTAAATTATTAGTGTTTTGTGGAGTTTATGTTGTTTGAAAGGCTCATTGCTATCTTTCATCACAAAGGTGCTAAACCTCCCTATGTAACACTCAAAGCTAAGGAAGATACAATCATAAACTGTACATTAGTTACTTACATTTGCTATAGTTGATCTAGGACATGTCTTTTTAAGGATAGTCTTTTTTTATATACACATAGCATTTCTTCTTACAATGATGTAGAAAATGCTTGTACCTGTACATTGTTTTAATAAAAAACGTAACATGTATGATTGTGTTTTTTTTTTGTTTTGTTTAACACATTTGGTTGACTAATTAGTATCCATCAGAAAGTAGGCTTATCAACAATCTACATTTGTAGTATGGCGATAGTTCTAAAATAATAAATTGCGGCCATTCTAAACATTTCAATAGGACAGTACAAACACCTGTTTAGTATTGTAATTGACACAATTTTACGCTTACATCATTAGACTTATAAGATAATGTTCAAAATTGTTATCTTTATTGCTCATCACAAACCATATCGAGTTGTCTAGTATCTTATATCTCATATCTTTAGAATAGCTATTACGAACAGAGCAAATATTAGAGAAGTTCCATGATTGGGATCTTTGTAACTCTTATAAATGTAACTTACAACAATGTCTAACAAAAACAGATTAAGAAAAAAAAAATCTAATTTAATTTGAAGGCAGCATGTATTTTTCCCGTTAAAATCTGATTATGAAGCATTTCTATCATTCAGACATGGGGTACCTTTAAATTAAGTTCTTTTCCTTATATTAATGCCATTTAGGGAATCCATTAAGGGTATAGTTTTTAAATCATCAATACAAATGTCCTATGTCAGTACTTCGTAATCCTGTGCATGCTCATCCTTTAATGTGAATGTTTATCTAGCTAAATCTACAGTTACTGCTGTTTTGTTCACAATACTGTTTCTTATTATGAAGCCTATTTTAACTGAACTGAAGTGAGGGAGCGACAGAACCCTAACCTGACTTGTCGGTTAGTGTGATTTTTTCTTTTTTTTAAATAGCACAGAAAACAAGGCTGTTTTTTTATGTCTGTGCACACGTCTTCCAGATTAGTGTATGGTGCTTAATGACGCCCCCTCCCCTCCCTCAAGTCTGTCTGATGAAA